>JAHHZJ010007595.1:0-19595 GCA_021437245.1 Aegilops speltoides | reverse complement strand
GAGCTGGGCAACTTGTTTCCCGCTTTTTTACTTTCGCCTTCCCGCCTTTTTGTTCTCCTTGAACATGAGTGCCTGCCCTGTTCACGCGGCATAGTCGTAGGCGATTCTTCGCGCTTGGGACGGTGTGCTCAAAATGACTTAGCCCACTTCTTTTGCTCATCGAAAATACCGGCTTGGGCTCGGCTCTTTCTTCTTGCACCGCCTTCCATTTCTCCAAATCAGCAGCCGCGTCAGGCCGACTTACTCGGCACTACGCTCCCAAGGCCTTGTGGGGAGAGGTTCAGATGGCCCGCATTTGTGGTCTTAGGTACATAAGGGTCCAGTTAATAATCCAGATCGCTTCGCTTTTGCCGAGGTGGATCGGGGCGGCGCTCGATCACCACGGACGAGGACGGGGCGGCGGATGATCACCACGGACGCTAGGATCGGGGCGGCGCTGGCCGATGTGACGGAGGTGTAGGTGAACCGCCACCACCACCACCACCACCACCCCGCCATCGCCACCACCACCACCGTGAGGGGTGGACTTGTTGTCCTTGGCGCCGCTCGAAACTTGATAAACTTCTTTGCCATAGAATGTAATGGCGCTTGACATCTCCAAGTCTTTTCTCCCCTTCGTGTAGCAATTTCAATCTCCTGTCCTCAAACCCTTGGACTATGTCCTCCACCGTGACACGAGCATAGCCATCTTGAATGGGGTTGTTGTGGTGGAGTGCCTGTAAACATGGTAAAGCACGCCGATGGCTACCTTCATGGACATGTTCCCGATAGGATAATACAGATGACATTCTTTCATCTCCTTTATATCGCCCACGGGTAGCGAGGAGGCTCGTGCAGTAATTTCACCACCGAGGCTCCGTGCAGTAATTTCGATCACCGAGGCTCCGTGCAGTATTTCGATCGTTGCGCATCCGCACCAGCCGGTGGCCTCGTGAAGCCACGCCGCTTCTCCGCCGGGCTTCCGAGATCCGCCGGATGATCTTCATGCTGCACCCGAGCTGAATCTCTTTCGCTACTAGTACACTCATGGTTTTTTCATCACATCCATTTCGATGCCAACCGCGCCACAACATCTCGCTTCCGATCCATCTTTCTTACGGCTTCAGAATCGACAGGGTCATCGCTCGGGGAACCCTATTTTCCACGGAATGTGCCCCATGCCTCGTGACACGCCCTTCGTGTTCGGATTCCCGAGGGCTTTTGTCGCGCTGCTCTCCTTGAACTTGATCTTCCCCGCTGAGCATCCTTCATTGCGCCAATAAGGGCTTGGGTGGGTTTAATTAATTTGCCCTCGTAAACACACTCGCCTCCGGTTCAGCGTCCCCCATGCCCGTATTCACCAGCTTTTGGCCCTTGGGTCCCATCCTCCGCACTGGACGGATTCTCGCGCCACTGCTTCTCCATCTTCTCCAACCTAGGCACCCAAATGCGATACCTCCGCCCCATAACATGATTGTACTCTTCTAGCCGATTTTCCTTATTTTTTTCGATATTTGAATGAACTGCCCGATTCTTTTGTTCACAAATTTTGGCCAATCATGTTTCAGCTTTCATATTGTCCTTTGAAACCGGAGTCTTGTTCGCTTGACAAAGTCACGGGCTAGATTTTGCTTGAATTTCCGAATGCGCCGCCATCTTATGAAGAGCGAACTGTTGACTAGCCTCCTCCTCCTTGTTTTCCTCAATCTTGTTACCCTCCTCATCGAATTTGTTGTATTCCGGAGGTAGAACGAAATGTTCCATAAGCTTTTGAAGCAATCTTTTGTTCTCTTATCGACAAAAGTGAAACCATCAATTGCGGCCTTCTTTGGCTCATTCCACTTCGACGGTGATCGAGACGTTGTTCTAACAATGGCTCCGCATTGGTCGACAAACTTGGTGGCGTTTGGGCTCCAGCGCCCGCCGGCCCGACAACCTCGATCCCCTTTTTGGCCAAAAGGGGGGTTCCCCCCCCTTTTCCCCCGGGGCCCCTTTCCCCTTGGGGCCCCCCGGGCCCGGTTTTTTTCCCCCCCCCCTTTTTTTAACTTGCCCCTTTTTTCCATCCCCCCAAAACCCCGGGGGTTTTTTTGCCCCCCCCGGCCTTCCTTAAGGGCCCCCCCGGGAACCCCTTTTTGGTTGGGCCCCCCTCCCACCGGCCCCCGGGCCCCCCCTTTTTTCCCCCCCCCCAACCTTCCCCCCCCTTTTTTCCCCAAAGGGGGTTTTTTTTTTTTTCCCTTTTAAAAAGGCCTTCCTTTTCAAATTTTTCCCCCCTTTCCCCTTTTGGCCCTTTTGGGCCCACCTTTCCCCTTTAAAAAGGGCCCTTTTTCCCTTTTTCCCCTGGCCCCAAATTTTAAAAACCCCCCCCCCCCTTTTTTCCCTTTTTTTTTTTCCCTTTTTGGTTTTCCCTTTTGGAAAAATTTTTTTTGGCAATTTTTTTTTCCTTTAAAAAAAATTTTTTTTTTTTTTTCCAATTTTTCCCAACGGGCCCAAAAACCCCCCTTCCCCCCCCCTTTTTTAAATTTTTGGTTTGGGGTTTTTTTTCCCCCTTTTGGGGCCCTTTTTTTTTTAAAAAGGAAATAAATTGGGGTTTTGGCCAAAAAATTTTTTTTAAAACCGTTTTTTTCCCCCGGGTCAAAATTTTCCTTTGGGGGGTTTTTTTTCCCCCATGGGTTTTTCCCCTTTTTTCCCCGGGGGCCCCCCGGCCTTAAAAAGGGGATTTTTTTTGGTTTCCCCAATTTTTAAAATTGTTTTTTCCCCCAAAAAAATTCCCCCGGGGGCCATTTTTTTGGGAAAAAAATTAATTTAAAGGGGGCCCTTTTGGGGCCAAGGGGGGGAAAAAAGGGGGAAATTTTTGGGGGGGGGGAAAAAAAAGGGGGGGCCGGGCCCGGGGGCCCCCAAACAATTTTTCCCCCCCGGGTCCCTTTCCCCAAAGGCCCCCCCGGGTTAAAAATTTTTTAATTTAAAAAGGGGGGTTTGGGGTTTTGGGGGTTTTTTAAAAAAAAAATTTTTAAAAAAAAACCCCCCTTCCTTGGGGGCCCCCAAAAATTTTTTCCCCCCCCCTTCCTTCCCTTTTCCCCCCAAAAGGGGCCGCCCCCTTTTTTTTTGGGGGCCCGGGGGGGGGGGCCCCCAAGGGGGGTGGGGGGGGGGGGGGGGGGGGGGGGGGGGGGGGGCCGGGGGGAGGGGGGGGCGGCCGGGCGGGGGGGGGGGGGCCGGGAAAATTTTTGGGGTTTTTCCCCCCAAAAAAATTTTTGCCCCAAAAAAAACCCCCTCCCCCCAAAACCCAAAAACCCCCCCCCCCTTTTTTTTTCCCCCCTTTTTTTTTTTTTTTTTTCCTTTTTTTTTTTTTTTTTTATTTTTTTTTTTTTTTTGGTTTTTTTTTTTTTGGTTTTTTTAAAATTTTTTTTTTTAATTTCCCTTTTTTTAAATTTAAATTTTGTTAAAAAAAAAAAAAAAAAAAAAAAAAATTTTTTTTTTGTTTTTTTTTTTCCTTTTTTTTTTTTTTTTTTTTTTTTTTTTTTTTTTTTTTTTTTTTTTTTTTTTTTTTTTTTTTTTTTTTCTTGGCCGGGGAGGCGGGAGGGCTGGGGGGGGGGTTGGGGCGGGCGGGGGCGGGGGGCGGGGGGGGGCGGGGGGGGGGGGCGGCGGGGGGGGCCGGGGGGGGGGGCGCGGGCGGGGGGGGGGGGGGGGGGGGGGGGGGGGGGGCCGGGGGGGCCCGGGGGGAGGGCGGGGCCGGGGGGGTTTGGGGGGCCCGGGCCCGGGGGGGGCGGGGGTTAAGGGGAAGGGGGGGAAAAGGGGCCGGGGGCGGGGCCGGGGGCGAGGGCGACGGGGGGGGGGGGGGGGGGGGGGGCCGGGGGCGGGAAAACGGGAAAAGGGGGGCGGCCGGGGGTTTTTTTTTTTGGGGGGGGGCCCCCCAAAAAATTTTTTCCGGCCCCCCCCCCGGAAAAGGGTTTGCCGCTGCCTCACAGAAGAACCTTTTAGTCGGGTTGGGAGGCGGACCTAAAGGGTAACCTTTAGTCGTGGTCTCGCCGCCAACCGCGACTAAAGATGGCATATTTTTATTTTTTGCCTGTTTTTGTTTTCATTTTTGCTTTATTTATTTTGTTTTGTTTCTACTTACAACAAAAAACTTATTTATTTTATTTTATTTTGTTTCTAATTACTTATTTATTTTACTTTATGATAATTATTTTTGCTATTAAAGTTTCTAATTACTTATTTATTTATGTTATTAAAATCTTAAAAATACATTATATATCAAAAAATCAGAAAATAAAACTAATTCATTTTAAATTTTGTTTTTCTTCTGCTTTTTTCTTCCTTTTTCTTCTGTTTTTTCTTCCTTTTTCTTTTTTTTCTTCTTTTTTTTTTCTTCCTTTCTTCCTTTTTCCTTTTTTCTTTGTTTTTCTTTCCCTTTTTGTTTTTTCTTATGTTTTTCTTCCGTTTGTTTTTTTCCTTTTTTTCCTTTTTTTCTTTTGCTTTTTTTCTGCTTTTTCCTTTTTCTTCTGTTTTTTTTCTGTTTTTTTTCCTTTTTCCTTCTTTTCTTCTTCTTCCTTTTCCTTTTAAAATCAGAAAAATAAAACTAATTCATTTTAAAATCTTAAAATACAATTATATAAAAAAATCCAAAAATAAAACTAATCCCTTGAAGGTTTGACAAAAGGTTTGATACATCATTCACCATCGATCAAATACAAAGTTTGGTACAATAAATTATTACACATCAATTCTTCCCTTGTGTCCCTCGCTTGCTTACGAAGGCCGTATCCATGGAGCATCCTCATCATTTAACTTAATGCTTGGGTCGGTGTTCACTTTGAAGGGCGGAATTTCAGCAAACATATTATAATCTTCTCGACATGTCCGTTTTGTCCTCCACTCCCCATGTTTCTTTTCCCCGAAAGAACAATGTGGCGCTTTTGGATCATCGATGATGTAATCGATCCTTTTTTATCTTTCCGCTTTCGGTTTGCTACCATGTCCTTCACATAGAAAACCTGAGCGACATCTTTTCGCTAGGACGAATGGTTCGCCAAGGTAACCAAGATTGTTGAAATCCACCATTGTCATTCCAGATTGCTGGTCCACCTTTACCCCACCTCCGTTAGCTTGAACCATTTGCACCGAACAAAGGGACCTTAAAGGAGGGTCCATAGTCAAGTTCCCAATCTCCTCTATGTAACCATAATATGTGACCTTTTGCCCATTCTCGGTTGCGCATCAAAGCGACACCACTGCTTTTGGTTGGTGCTCTTTTATCTTGGGCGATCGTAAAATGTATTCCCATTTATCTCGCATTTGGAAAGTCGTTATAGTCAAGATGGTGTCTTGGCCAACATGTACAAATTGATCTACAACATCATTGTCATTCATTAAATGTTTTCAACCAACCCGAAAGTCTCCATGTGGGCCTTCCTAATCCAGATTCAAGCTTCCCGGTTGTCAACGAAAATATTTCTTGTGTTTTCAAAGTACGGAGCCACCAAGCTGGAATTGGTCAAGAAAGGTGGTGTGCTTCAGAGAATGGCCGTCCATACATATCGTTGATTTCTTCGATCGCTTTTTCCACTTAGTTCCCCTCGTGGCGATCGAGGAAGACCAATCGGCTTAAGGTCGGAACAAAGTCAACACAAAACTCAATTACCTCCTCATTTCCATAGCCCTTGGCGATGCTTCCTTCGCCTAGCACGGTTATTTAACATATTTCTTTAATACTCCCATGAACCTCTCAAGGGGAACATATTGTGTAGAAATACAGACCGAGAACAAAATCTTCGACTAGGTGAACCAGGAGGTGTGTCATAATATTGAAGAAGGATGGCGGGAACACCAACTCAAACCGACAAGACATTGGATCACATCGCTCAGAACCGGGTAGAACTTGGATTGATTACCTTCCGGAGATTGCATTGAGGAATGCACATAGCTTCACAATGGCTATCAACATTTTCCGCAGAGCCCCTCAAAGCAATCGGAAGAATTGCCATAATCACGCGGGTCCGTGAGACTTGGTTTTGGAACTTTTTCTCCACCATGTTTATTATTCCCTTTATATTGGACGAGAATCCAGACGGGACCTTCATACCGCTGTGCATTCAAAAAGATGACCTTTCTTCTTTGGTCGAGCGAATGGCACGACCTTGAAACCATTCCGATGCCGGTCATCGTGGTCTTTCAAACGTTGTGGGTCCGGGCCTTCCTTTGTATCATTTGTCTTCCCATACACGCCCAAGAAGCTTAGGAGGTTCACGCAAATATTCTTCGTAACCGCATCACGCCGATTGCAAGCGGACATCTAGGACTTTCCAATATTCTAGCTCCCGAATATAGATTTTTCTTCCACATGGCTGGCGTTCGCCTCCCTTCGAACCGATTGTCCGCCAGACCCTTTCCAAAGATGACTTTCAAATCCTTGACCATATCAAATACTCCACCAAAGGTTCCGCAGTTTCGCCGGTGATCTGCCTTTGCCGCTGTAATGTTTGCCTTTCCTCGATGAATTTTCGAAGAAATCGACGATGCCCAAGGTACACGCTCTTCTTACAATTTGGCAAATGTACACTTTCGCCTCATTAAGAAAGGGGCATGCATTGTATCCCTTATTTGAAGTCCCGAAGGTTACTAAGAGCAGGCCAATCGTTGATGGTTACGAAAAGCAACGCCGGGTCAAACCTCTTGTTTGTCCTCATCCCACACACGGACACCACCCCACATGTAAAAGTTCATCAACTAATGGCCTTAGGTACACATCGATGTCGCTGCCGGGTTGTTTCGACCTTGGATGAGCACCGCATCATAATGAACTTCCGCTCATGCACAACCAAGGAGGAAGGTTGTAGATGCATAGAGTCACGGGTCAAATGTATGGCGAGCTCGTCGCCAAAAGGATTCATGCCATCCGCATTTTAGAGCAAATCTTATGTTCCTTGCGCCACCTGCAAAATCTTTGAACCATCTCGTCGATCTTTCTCCATTATGCTCCATCTGCGTGTGTCTCAACTTCCCGTCCGACTTACGGTCCTCTTTGTGCCATCGCAACAACTTGGCATGCTCTTTGTTCCCGAACAGACGCTTCAACCGTGGTATTATAGGAGCATACCACATCACCTTGGCGGAACCTCTTCCGGTTTCGCCTCAACATCGCTCACCAGTGGTCATCGCCCGATCTTATAACGCAATGCAAGGCATACCGGCATTCATTCAAATTCTCGATTCATCAGGTAGAGGATGCCGTGATGCATGCATGTATCTTCGTAACCTCTAAACCTAGAGGGCGTATAACCTTCTTGCTTCAGACGATCAAGGGCAACTCGTTATCCTTTGGAAACATATTCTTCAACATTTTCAGAAGTTTTCAAATGCCGAGTCAGCTACACCTGCTCGCCTTCCATTTCAGCAAATCCAAGGCAGCCCAGCTTTTTCGCACCATCATCGATCCGGGTACAGCTTTTCGTGATCCTCTAACATGCGATCCAAATTCTCCTCTCCTTTCGGGCCAGCGCCTCGCGCATCAAGAATGGTCCGACCAAGATCATCAACGGATCATCACGCGCTCTTCTTCACCTTCCCTTCACCTTCAAAGATCCTCCATGAAAGTATCACCGAAATGAGCAAGATAGCTTTCATCGATGAAATCATCCCTCTTCATCTTCTTCCATTATAACCCTCTTTCTCCATGCTTGGTCCAACAATTATAGCTTGGCATGAAACCCTTCAAGCAGATGCATGTGAACAACTCTTGAGGAAGAGTAACCTTCTCATTCTTACAGATAACACATGGACAGATAACAAAACCCCCGCTTGTTCGCATTAGCCACTACGAGGAAATCTTTCAAACCCATAGTGAACTTGCCGGAGAGTCGGTTACCGACATCCATTGCCGATTCATCTGCATTATTATAATATAAAATATATAATTAACCATCATGCATTTGTTAAACTAACTAGCTACAAACAATATAAATTAAACAATGAACTACACACATGCATATTGACACATCAAAGGTTCATCAAGTTGCTAACCGCGATCAAGAGTGTGGCTCCAACATTTCATGTCATGTTTGTTTCATGCCTTGGGGCATTTCATCAAACACCTTATGTGCATAAGAGGAACCAAAGCAAACCTACACCCACTTGTGAAGAGAATGGCTCCAAATGGCTAAGTGTTGGCTGCTGGATGGGTATATATAGGGAGGGGTTTAGCTGGTTGGCCGGGCAAACTCGGGACTAAAGGTGCCAGTGTTTAGTCGCGCGTTCATGGCTAACCGCGATTAAAGCCTCACGCGGCACCACTGCCGAAGCGCCTGCCTAGGTTTTGGTCATGTTCACCTCCGTAATCAGCGATTAAAGGTCCCATTAGTCGCGGTTCCTACAGCTGCTGACATTATGGGGCTGGACGGAAGCCTGTTTTTCCACCGTATCATTTTGCTTGCTAATTTGCCAACTCACGCGGGCTTCTCGTGGACAACCAGCTCGGTAGCGTGAGCTTGCGTATGGAGCTGCTGTGGTGGCCAGGGTGGGCCACGGAATTTTGGATCAGCCTATCTATATACCAATGGATCCCTAATTGGGCCAGAGCAAAATGGTCCAATAACGCCGGTCTGATCATGACGAACGCAAGTATGCAACCAGACCTCACATCGAAAGCAGACCGCCATGAGCCGCCTGGCCCCAACGCTTCACACACGTTCAACGCCATTGCCGGTCGTCCTCCGCTCGCCACCTCCCTCCCTGTGGGTCCTCCCATTTTAACGCTCGGATCTAGTCGCGCCTATATGTTTCGGTCGCCGCCGCGCTTCTTTATGGTTGCGGCTCTTCCACCGAGTGCTGTAAGTAAACGGTTGCCATGGCACTACCAATGGGCATCCTAGTTTTTCAGTGCTCCAAAGACAGCTGGTGGTCGCCTCAATTTGACGATTCAAATCGAGCTCGCATCGCCCCTCATTCCCCAATTGTAATTTTTGTTTTTCTTTCATTTAGGTTTTACTACACAAACGATTAACGTTGACATCATTTTGTGTTAAATTGTGTCATTGTGATAGGTAGAAAAGAAATAATCATTGCAAAATATTGAAGAATTAAGAAGACATGACAGGGACTTTTTCATAGACATGCTTCAAGATAGGGAAGAAGGATCCACCGATGTGGTCAAGAAACAAATCAAGAACTTCTCAAGGTATGTATTATTGTTATGTAGACTTGGTCCAAAATGGAGAATTAATTGAGAACTTTAGCGGTTTGTAAGACCATACCGATCACTTCTTATGCGATATTGGTTATTAGTTAGAACAATCACATCTCATATTGCTTACTAAAAACAGCGGACCACCCCGTTGTCAAATGCTAGCTCCGCACATCGGTAGCTTGTCGACGCAGGTTGCTCCTTTCGAGCGAACCCATTCGCCATCGGAGTTTGATATCGAGCGACGGCGCGCCGGGCTCGCCCCACAAGATAAGGGCTTCAAGGTGTGAAGGCCATCTGGGCTTCAGATTTAGGTGCTCGTAAGTCATTCTCGCCTCTCTTTGTGGCATATATAGGTTTTTCTCGATTTAGGTTAGGTATTTACTTGAATCATATGGATTTAGAGTTAGGGATAGGGTTTGTGACACTGGCCGTGATCTGGAGTTAGAGTGTAGCTATGATTTGCTCTCTCAATGTGGTATCTAATTACATGTTAATTTACTGCTTTCAAATTACATGTTGATTTATCGCTTTGTTTAACGTGTTGTTTTATTGATTGACATGTTGAGTTACATATATGGTTTGTTTTGCATATGAGTGTTCATATCGCAAGGTTCTACTTATGCAAAGACAGAATATTACATATGAGTGTCGTTGATCTCATGATTTTAGGTGACATGTCGTAATTATTTCTGTTACAATAATTATTTATGTTACACCTAAAGTAAAGACCCATGGATAAATATATGATTCAATTATAATAGTTAAGTAAAGCAATAAATCAATATAATAGACAATGATTCAAATTCAATAAATTAGTAATTTATTTATTTTCTCAGGTTTGGATTATGAGATATGCTAAATTAGGTTTCATTTTCAAGGGAGAGTTTGAGAGGACCATTTCTTTTCAAAATAACCTTTATGTAACATGTTAGCACCGATAAAGACCGAGGAGGGATATACAAGTTGACTACATGTTCTATGTGAAAGAAGATGGAAAGGTGGCGCAGTATGCATGACAAAGAAAGATAGGGTAGAGGAGATGGTTGTCGCTGGAGTGGCGAGAGTTGTTGGTCGCTGTTCGAGGCCCCATCGCTACTTCTTTTTTTGCTTTTTTTTCCTTACAAGCTGATGGGCCGCCTGAGTAGGGCTGCTTCGCATGTGGCGACGCGGCTGACCCAAAGAGCGTCCAATGTGCAGGGCGGCGCTTAGTATTCCTGGTCTTCATGTGAATACCCATGATTTTTACAAAAGGTTGATTTTGGCAAAAGAGTGTCAATTTTAGAAAACAGCAATGATTTTGGCAAATGAATACACATGAATACCCGGCCGCAATTTCGAGCCGCCACCCAGGTGTAGCATTACTAGGATGTTGGCGCTTATGGGTGGTGCTACTCTTGAGCACCGCGTTGGATTCCCCAAGAGGAGAGGATGATGCGCAAAGTAGCTAAGTATTTCTGCTTTTTGAGAACCAAGGTATCAATCTAGTAGGAGACCATGCACAAGTCCCTCGACTCTACACAAACGATAGCCTCGCAACCAACGCGATTAGGGGTTGTCAATCCTTCACGGTCACTTACGAGAGTGAGATCTCGATAGAGATGATAATAATATTTTTATTTTTGGTATAGAGATGCAAAGTGAAAAGTAAAATGCAAAGTAAAAACAAAGCGTAATAAAGTAATGGACCAAATATAGGTTTCACTAGTGGCTTCTCTCAAGAGCAATGATATTCTACTGGGTGAACAAATTACCGTTGAGCAATTGATGTATTGAGCATAGTTATGAGCATATCTAGGTAATGATCATGTATATAGGCATCACGTCCGAGACAAGTAGATTGAAACGATTCTCGATCTACTACTATTACTCCACTCATCGACCGCTATCCAAAGATGCATCTAGAGTATTAAGTTAAAAAAAGAGTAACGCCTAAGCAAGATGACATGATGTAGAGGATAAATTCATGCAATATGATAAAAACCCCATCTTGTTATCCTCGATGGCAACAATACAATACGTGCCTTGCTGCCCTTCTTCAATCGAAAAGGTCACCGCAAGATTGAACCCAAAGCTAAGCACTTCTCCCATTGCAAGAACTACCAATCTAGTGGCCAAAACCAAAAGGATAATTCAAGAGACTTGCAAGGATTACTCAATCATACATAATGAATTCAGAGACATCCAAATATTGTTCATATAAGTCGGATCATAAACCCACAATTCATCGGGTCTCAATAAAACACACCGCAAAAAGAAGATTACATCGAATAGATCTCCACGAGAGGGGAGAACATTGTATTGAGATCCAAAGAGAGAAGAAGCCATCTAGCTACTAGCTATGGACCCAAGGTCTCAAGTAAACTACTCACAGACATCTGGAGGGCTATGGGTTGATGTAGAAGCCTCCATGGTGGATGCCCCTTCCAATGGAGCCCTGAACAGCCCCAAGATGGGATCTCGGATACGTAAAGTTGCGGCGGTGGAATTAGGTTTTTGCCCCATTCTCGATCGCTGGGGATACGAGGTATATATAGGAGGAAGGAGATTACAGGAGGGTCAGGCCACGAGGCAAGCCTCCACCTCGTGACCGCCTGCTACATCTTGGGTAGGGTCCAAGTCTCTGGATCACGTCGCGAGAAAATCACGCTCCCGGGTTTCATTCTCTTTGATTCGCATATTCCGCTTCTTCAAACACCGAAATAGACAAAAACAGCAATTTCGGGCCGGGCCTCCTGTAATAGGTTTGTCCCAAAAATAATATAAAAGGAAAATAAAGCCCAATATAGTCCAAAAAAACAGTAGATAGTAGCATGGAGCAATCAAAATTATAGATACGCTGGAGACGATCAAGCATCCCCAAGCTTAATTCCCGATCGCCCTGAGTAGGTAAATGATAAAAAAGAATTTTGATGTGGAGGATACTTTGGTATAATTTCAATGTAAATCTTTTAATTTTAATATGAATATTCAGATCCGAAAGATTCAAGACAAAAGTTCATATTGACAAAAAAAATAATACTTCAAGCATACTAGTCAAAGCAATCATGTCTTCTTTCAAGTAACATGGCAAAAGAAAGTTCATCCTACAAAACCATATAGTTAGGTTATGCTTCATTTTCATCACACAAAGATGTTCCCAACTTCTATACCCCGGCGACAAGCCAAGCAATTGTTTCATACTTAAATAATCTCAGACCTTTTCAACCTTCACGCAATACATGAGCGTGAGCCATAGATATAGCACTATGGGTGGAATAGAATATGATGATGGGGATTGTGTGGAGAAGACAAAAGGCTAAAGTCTCACATTGACGAGGATAATCAACGGCTGGAGATGCCCATCAATTGATGACAACATGAGGAGTAGGAATTGCCATGCAACGGATGCACCTGAGCTATGAATGCTCAACAAAAGAAAACTAGTGGGTGTGCATCCAACTCGCTTGTTCATGAAGACCTAGGGCATTTGAGGAAGCCCATCGTAGAATATACAAGCCAAGTTCTATAATGAAAATTCCCGCTAGTATAAAAAAGACAACTTATGAGACTAACTATATGAAGAACAAGGTGCTACTTTGAAGCACAATATATGAGACTCATTACATGAAGAACAAGGTGCTACTTTAGCACAAGTGTGGAAAAGAGATAGTAGCATTGCCCTTTTTTTCTTTTCTTTTTTTTCTTTTTTTTCTTTTTCTTTTTTTTTGGGCCTTTCTTTTTTTTTGGCCTTTTTTTGGGCAATGCTCTAATAATGATTGAGTGAGTCCTGGACTAGGGGGTGTACGGATAGCCGAACCATCATCATTGGCCGGACTCCAAAACTATGAAGATACAAGATTGAAGACTTCATTCCGTGTCCCTGATGGGACTTTCCTTGGCGTGGAAGGCAAGCTTGGCGATACGGATAAGTAGATCTCCTACCATTGTAACCGACTGTAACCCTAGCCTCTCCGATGTCTATATAAACCGAGGGTTTTAGTCCAGGAGGAACAACAATCATACCATAGGCTAGCTTCTAGGGTTTAGCCTCCTTGATCTCGTGGTAGATCTACTCTTGTACTACCCATATCATCAATATTAATCAAGCAGAGTAGGGTTTTACCTCCATCGAGGGCCTTAACTCGGGTAAAAACATCATGTCCCTTGTCTCCGTTACCATCCGCTTAGACGCATAGCCGGGACCCCTACCCGAGATCCGCTTTTGGACATCCGATATTGGTGCTTATTGAGAGTTCCATCGTCGTCCACATATAGGCCCGGCGGCTCCTTCGATCATCAACAACAACGCTGTCCAGTGAGACTTTTCTCCCCGGACAGATCTTCATATTCGCGGCTGCAAGGCGGGCTACCCACTGGCCATCCGAGGATTGAGTTACGCCCGCCATCAGTCGATTCGAAAGTTTAAACTATATCGGCCGACATCCGCCAAGACTTGATCTTCGACGGATTTGAACCACGCCAGCCTGCCGCGATCACGATGGGCATGATTTAGCTCTCACGGACAGTGCCTCGAGGTCAAGACAAGAGTCCGCCCCGACTTAGTTCTGGAGCCGACTTCGGCGCCTAATCGAGGATGGGTGGCTGGACACCGCCTTGGGGCTGCTACACTTCACGGCGAGTAGAGCCAATACCGACCTTGTCCTCGTGAAGCTCATGACTCCAAGGTGCCCGACTCTCCTCGACCCGAACCTTCCGCGCTTCAATCGAATCCGATTACGCCATCATGGAGTTCACCGCTATGACATCTTTTTCAGACTCGCTTTTGGCAACATCCGGATTCTAAAGTGTCTCTTTATCGAGAGCCTCGACCGGATTATGGTCGTAACAGTTGGGATACGGACGATGAAGAAATTCAAAGCCCACCCACCACCCACTTCATAGCTACTGCCGATGACTTAACCGATATGTTAGACTCGACCAAGACATCGACGGTATGGACGACGATGCCGAGACGCACCAAGAACCAGCACTTATGGCATCGAAAGCCACCTCGCCATATGACATATACATGGTGGACACCCCAAAGGACGGAATGGCGATGGACCAGCGGAGGATGACCCTCCAAGAAGCAGTTTGCCGCCAAGCGCGCCGCGCTCCAAATCCCGCCATAAAGAAGAATGGAGATTTCGCACCGAGATAATAACACCCCGACAAGGTCAAGACAACCTCCAAAGAAAATTCAGCACAGGATGACCGTGTGAGAGAGCGGGCATTTAAGAGGTAGAGGACGATAATTATATTCCTCCGAGACGAGGCAAGCTCGACGATGATTTAATTTGACGGCTCGAGGATCCGCTTAACAAGAGCTGCTTTCAAACGCAGGCTTATAGCCACGGCAAGCAGCCTCAAGAAAGGAAGAACAGCTTAGAGCTGACCAAGACTTGCTAGTCGATGCATATCAAGTCCTCGCGTCAAGAGTATGAACTCTAACGCCTCCAAGAGTTACCCCAAACGCAAGCTGCTGCACCGATTAGAGGAGGAAGCACATAAACCTACATCACCACAAGACACAACACGGCCGACCGCCACCGTGGCTTCGGGCAGAAGGTCCTCTAGGCCTCCACTAGCCATACCCGCGCCGCCAAAAAGTACAAAGTCATGAGGGAACACGCTGACTTGTGAGACATATTGAGGATAAGGCAAGACAAACAAGATCGATTCCACGGATCACGTATGCCCACGCCACGCGATGACAACCATCACGCCGGATACAAAGAATCCCACCGGCCGAACATAGTAGCAAAGTTTGCTTGAGCTGCATTGTGATATAGCCCAATACAGAGGCGCCAAGACACCCACTATGTTTCAGATGAAGTAATGTATCAAATCCCAAGGATTCAAACCCGTGAACATTGAATCCTACGATGGCACAACAGATCTCGGGTTTGGATCAAAACTATCTCCTTCATATCCACATGGCCCAAGGTGATGATCTTCACGCCATCAAATACCTCCCACTCAAGCTTAAAGGACCAGCTCGGCATTGGCTCAATAGCCTGCCAAAGAGAATCAATTGGTGTTGGGAGGACCTCGAAGCCACATTCCTTGATAACTTCCAGGCACATATGCGTACCACCAGACGCCGATGACCTAAGCCACATAATTCAAGCATTAATCGCCATGGCAACCTGACACGGTTCTAACCAAGAAAATCAAATCGCTAACTTTCCGGATGCAGAGGCCCTTGCAGCCTTCAAACACAACCGACGAATGGCTTGCCCGCACCTAGGACAGAAAAGCCAAAATCAATGGCAGCCCTCACATCACTCATGACCCGCTTCGTGGGAGAAGACAGCCATTAGCGCAGTAACAACCTAACCAAAAACTCGTAGTTCGGATACCAAAGACAAAGAATGGCAGTGTCGCGCCGCAATAAGCAAAAGCCGCATTAACGGCGATAACGTCAAGATATGGCAACAACGCCGATTCAGAGGCTCTAAACCCGCCGCCGAAAGCCATTCAAAAGAACTACTTCCAGTGCCCGCCCATTTGTACGGATACTGACGCTCAGGCTAAATACACGGCACTTCAAAAGCCGCCTAATCACACCAATAGAGATTTTGGTGTTCAAACAGCAGTAAGTTAATCGCCAAGGCAATGACAAGGGGCTGTATAGCGATGACGAGGAGGAGACAACCGAACAATAGAGGATGTATGATTCCCCACAAGTGCGGACGGTGAACATGATATACGCAACCCACATACCCAAAAGGAGCGGAAGCGGCGCCGTGACGATACGCTGGCGGAGCGGGCCACCCAAAGTTCAATCCGTGGATCCTCCTGCCCATCACTTTTGATCAAGGACCACCACCAGCATTCGCCACGGGCGGATTCGGCCGATTGGTTCTAGACCCAATCGGCGGATTTCACTCACTAGAGTCCTCGATGGACGGCGGCAGCAGCCTCGAACCTGCTTTATCAGATATAATGCGCAAGATGGGCATAGACCCTCAAGGATTAAACCCACAAAGACGCACCTTCAAAGGCGCCATACCGTGTAGAGGCCAATTGTACAGTGCTCGCCACACTTGAAGTGGTCTTCGATCCCTCGAATAACTTTCGCGAGGAGTTAATCTTCGACATAGTCCCGCTCCAGCGGTTATCACGCGATCGCCGGACGAACCGATTTAAAGTTCAATGCGGTGCCGCACTACGCGATACCTCAAGCTCAAGATGCCAGGCCTCGAGGAGTCATCACGTAAACGGAACACCGAACGCCTTCTCCGAACGGAGGAGCACACAACGCTCTCGCGAAGTGGCGTGAGTAGCCTCTAAGGTTCTCGAGTCCGGCAGCATAAACGGACACCGCTAGCGCGCCGAGTAACCTACAACATGACCACTTGGCACGCCCGAGCATCGCCAGAGTAATGCGGCTCACCCCAGCCCGCGACATCGCGAGACTGCGCACGCACATCATTACGCCTCGAGATACCATGGGCATAGGGGAGGGCATCACACGGCAGCCCTGAAAGTGGATCAACCACACTAGGGCTCCCAATTGGCTTCTTCTTTTTTATTTTTCTTTCTTATTATTCTCGTGACTCCGCTCTCCGTGGCCCCGTCTGCAAGAGATCTGCCGACCTCACGATGCAACAGCCAGGAAGCGTAGGCTACGATGAGTATCCAGTGGTCTCCATTACTAGCATTATACCTGTTTTACATACCATTCCAGTTTCTATCCTCGAGGGGATATGTTAAATAGTCCCACCCCTTGCTTATCGACTATTTGTCTCATTCTGTTTTATTAAGATCTTTTGAATAAACAATGCATCGCTTTTGCCTATCATTGCATTCCCTTTATATATGTTCGCTATGATATGCACTGACGCTTTTGGTACCATAATTCGTGGGCTTAAGTTCCCCAAATTATGATGATAAGTCCTAACACTCACAAGTGCGTGCACCTCAACTTATAGCATTATATGCATCGGTTCAATCATGTCTTGGGTCAATAGTTAATGGTTCGGCCCCATGTTTTGGTACCTATATGTTACAAGATATCTGTGGGGAACGAGTAATTTAAAATTTCTACGCACACGCAAGATCATGGTGATGTACAGCAACGAGAGGGGAGAGTGTTGTCTACGCACTGAGACCAAAGCGAAGCGATCACAACGTAGGGAAGTAGTCAGACGCTCTCCTCGCGATCCAACCGATCCCTGCGCCACATCCGCGCCTCCCGAAGTTCTTGGACACACGACAGCTGATGACGCCTCGGCTCCAATCCAAGAGCTGGGAGGAGAGTTTCAAGACGACGACGGCAGTGGTGACGATCTTGATGTTCTATCGACGCAGGGCTTCGCTAATGATATGACCGAGGTGGAATATGGTGGAGGGGGCACCGCACACATGGCTAAGGAACGATCTCAAGGATCAACTGTGGCTTTAGGGTGCCCCTGCCCCCGTGATATAAAGGAGCAGGTGCGGCGGCCCTAGGAGGAGGCTGGAGGAGTCCTACTCCCACCGAGTAGGACTCCTTTTTCTAGTTGGATTAGACTTGGGGAAGAGGAGGGGGCCGCCTCCTCCTGTCCTATTCGGACTAGGAGGGGCGCCGCCTGCCCCGGCCGCCCTTCTTTCTCCCTCATGGCCCACTATCCATTAACCCTCGGAGGTTCCGTAATCTCTGTTCTAAGAAATCCCGATTTCACCCGAACCATTCCAACTCCAAACATAGGCTTCAATATATCAATCTTTATGTCTCGACCATTCGAGACTCTCGTCATGTCCGTGATCATATCCGGACTAACTTCTTCGGTACATCAAAATACACAAACTCATAATAAACCGCCATCGAACCTTTGCTGCGCGGACCCTACGTTCGAGAACACGTAGACATGACCGAGACACGCTCCGTCAATAACCAATAGCGGACCGATGCCCATATTGGCTCCTTACATATTCTACGAAGATCTTTATCGTCGGATCAAGATAACAACATATGTTGTTCCCTTTGTCATCGTATACATTTTGCCCGAGATTCGATCGTGTATCCAATACCTAGTTCAATCTGCATCGCAAGTCTTTACTCGCTCCGTATACATCATCTCACAGCTAACTCATTAGTTGTAATGCTTGCAAGGCTTAAGTGATGTGTTACCGAGGGCCCAGAGATACCTCTCCGACTATCGGAGTGACAAACCTAATCTCGAAATACCAACCCAACATCTCGCCTTTGGAGACACCGAGTACTCCTTTATAATCACCCAAGCAGGACGTTGGTAGTACCCAAAGTGTTCTCCCAAACGGAGTTGCATAATCTCATAGTTATAGGAACATGTATAAGTCATGAAGGAAGCAATAGCAACATACTAAACGATCGTGTGCTAAGCTAACGAATGGGTCATGTCAATCGATCATTCAACTAATGATGTGACCTTGTTAATCAAATAACAACTCCTTGTTCACGGTTAGGAAACATAACCATCTTTGATTAACAAGCTAGTCAAGTAGAGGCATACTAGTGACACTGTTGTCTATATATTCACACATGTATTATGTTTCCTTAATAAATTCTAGCATGAATAATAAACAATTATCATGAAATAAGGAAATAATAATAACTTTATTATTGCCTCTAGGGCATATTTCCTTCACCTCCCACTTGCACTAGAGTCAATAATCAGATCACATCACCATGTGATTAACATCGATTGTTCACATCATCATTGATTAACACTATAGTTCACATCGCCATGTGACCAACACCCAAAGGGTTTACTAGATTCAGAATCTAGTTCACATCCTATGTGATTAACACCCAAAGAGTACTAAGGTGTGATCATGTTTTGCTTGTGAGAGAATCTTAGTCAAACGGGTCTTTCACATTCAGATCCGTATGTATTTTGCAAATGTCTACAATGCTCGCACGGAGCTACTCTAGCTAATTGCTCCCACTTTCAATATGTATCTAGATCGAGACTTAGAGTCATCTGGGTTCAAAACTTGCATCGACGAACCCTTTAGCATTTAACCTTTTGTCACTTCCATAATCGGCATATCCTTATTCCACTAAGGATAATTTTGACCGGTCCAAAGGATCTTCCAGATCACTATTGCACCCCTTGCCAAACTCAAAGGGGTATACAAAGATCCGCACAAAGATGGCATACTTTATAGAACCTATGGCCAAGGCATAGGGAATGACTTTCATTTCTTTCTATCTTTCTTGGTCGGTTTTGAGTCTTACTCAATTTCACACCTTGTAACAAGAAAGAACTCTTTCTTTGATCTTTTTGAACTACTTCAAAATCTTGTCAAGGTATGTATTCATTGAAAAACTTATCGCCTTGATCTATCTTTATAGATCTTGATGCTCAATATGTAAGCAGCTTCACCGAGGTCTTTCTTTAAAAACCTTTCAAACACCTTTATGCTTTGCGTAATGATTCTACATTATTTATCTACAATATGTCATTCACATATACTTATCAAAATGTTG
>JAHHZJ010007593.1:0-11767 GCA_021437245.1 Aegilops speltoides | reverse complement strand
TTAAAATTTCAAAAGCAAACAAATGTAACGTCCGGACTCAGCTACTTACCCGAGTATCCCGGCGACATGCTTAGGCATGCGCCCTCGTCAATTCCGACACGCCACCGCGTCCGAAGAACAACTTGTACATCTCCACAAGCGCCATACCCATGAAGTGTAGGAGAATTCGTGGTCCCTCCGGATTGAACTCCCATAACCGAGAGGACGGCGCTTGTAGGCGAAGACGCTCGATTAGCATGACCTGCATCACCACAACCAGATTGATCTCCTCGCTGGAGGTCTCGAACCGCCTCGCAATAAGGGCACGCCTTCTGACGGCCCCAATTGATCCCTTTGTCGACCACGACATCAACCGCGCGGAGGTCCCGGCGGAATGAAGGCGGCGGCTTTTTGCTTGTCGCCTTCGGAGCGGTGATATAGAACCACTCTAGCTGCCACAAGCCGAGCTCCTCTTGAAGGAGCCTCGGCCACGGGCATCGGCCTCCCGCTTATGGTCGCCCACAGACTCCGCTGACGCCCGATCATCTTCGCCCACATTGAAGGTCTTCACCACAGCCGGTGGGGGTGACGCAAGGAAGGCTTCGCAGACGATAATGAATGCGGAAACATGGAGGATGGACTCGAGCCAAGTCGTGAAAATCCAGCCCGTAGTAAAACATGAGCCCTCTCACGAAGGGGTCCGCCGAGAAGCCTAAACCCCGACGGAGGTGGGATACGAAGACGACGCTCACCGGCTCGGAGGAGGACGGCCTGCCCTTAAGGGCAACCTCATGAAATCTCGAAGATGTACTTGGCCTCACGCAGTTTAGCACGCCCTCCTCCGTGACGGAGGAGGGCATCCACCCACCTCAAGGTCGAGCAACATCGCTGAAGGTCCAAAGCGCCAACTGGGGCTCGGGTGTTGGAACTTAGAGCAAGGAGAGGATTCGATGGAAGAGTGAAGAAAAGAGACGAGCCTTGGTCCTCTTATAAAGGGGAAAATACCAAGAGCCGCCTCTCGGACTGCTCGATTCACCTTCGATAGAGGAGGCGTGCGATGGGCACGCTGGGTTACCCACGCCGATTGATGAGAATCCGAATAAGGGGAACACGATCTCTGCTTCGACAAGACGCGTTAAGGAAACCGCCGCTAAACGCGTACGAGGTGGTATAATAAGAAACGATTCAAGTAAAGGCTTGGTAGTGGTGTGACGCCACGCCACAAAATACGCCACAGATTGAACTTCAGACATTCTATTCTCTCTATGATGGAATGTGGAATTTATTTTGCAGATTTGACACCGTCCCGTGTTCCCGATCTCTCGGATTATTCAAAGGAGGAACCCGCCTTTGCAATGCCGAACATTATGCGCTACCGGACTTATCGTCATTGAAGCCTGGTCGTGGGCTACCGAGGGAGTCTCGACTAGGGGTGTCCGGACAGTGGACTATCATCGTCCACGGACTCCAAGACTACGTAAGATACAAGATTGAAGACTCGCCCGTGTCCGGATGGGACTTTCTCATGTGGAAGGCAAGCTTGGCGATATGGATATGTAGATCTCCTACCATTGTAACCGACTTGTAACCCTAGCCTTCTCCTGTCTATATAAACCGAAGGGCTTTAGTCCGTAGGGACACAACATACATTACAACAATCATACCATAGGCTAGCTTTAGGGTTTAGCCTCCTTGATCTCATGGTAGATCCACTCTTGTACTACCCATATCATCAATATTAATCAAGCAGACGTAGGGTTTTACCTCCATCAAGAGGGCCCGAACTCGGTAAAACATCGTGTCCCTTGTCTCCCGTTACCATCCGCCTAGACGCACAGTTCGGGACCCCTACCCGAGATCCGCCGGTTTTGACACCGACATTCCGTGATAATGACACGCCTATCACACATAAACCTCCTTATATCTTCCTCAAAACAGCCACTATACCTACCTATCATGGCATTTCCATAGCCATTCCGAGATATATTGCCATGCAACTTTCCATTGCCTCGCTCATCATCATGACATACATTATGTTTGTCATATTGCCATTGCATGATCATGTAGTTGACATCGATTTGTGGCACAACCACCATGCATAATATTTTCATACATGTCACTCTTTGATTCATTGCACCATCCCAAAGACATCACGGAGGAATTCATATAGATTCATATCTTGTTCTAGTTTTGAGTTGTAGTTCTTGTGTTGTAATCAATAAAGTGTGATGATCATCATTATTAGAGCATTGTCCCAAAGAAAAAAATAAGAAAGGCCAAAAGAAAAAAAGAAAGGCCCAAAAAAGAAAAAAAGAAAAAGATAATAAATAAAAGGGGCAATGTTACTATCTCTTTTCCACACTTGTTCTTCAAAGTAGCACCATGTTCTTCATGTAGTGAGTCTCATATAGTGTGCTTCAAAGTAGCACCATGTTTTTCATATAGAGAGTCTCATATGTTGTCACTTTCATATACTAGTGGGAATTTTTCATTATAGAACTTGGCTTGTATATTCCTACGATGGGCTTCCTCAAATGCCCTAGGTCTTCGTGGAGCAAGCAAGTTGGATGCACACCCACTAGTTTTCTTTTGTTGAGCTTTCATTCATTTTTGCTCTAGTGCATCCGCTGCATGGCAATCCCTACTCCCCATGTTGACATCAATTGATGGGCATCTCCAGAGTCGCTGATTATCCTCGCCAATGTGAGACTTTCTCCTTTTTGTCTTCTCCACACAACCCCCATCATCATATTCTATTCCACCCATAGTGCTATATCCATGGCTCACGCCACGATTGCATGAAGATTGAAAAAGTTTGAGATTATTTAAATACGTAAACAATTGCTTGGCTTGTCATCGGGGTGTAGAATTTGGGAACATCTTTGTGTGACTAAATGAAGCATAGCCTAACTATATGATTTTGTAGGGATGAACTTTTTAGCCATGTTATTTTGAGAAGACATGATTGGTTTGATTAGTATGCTTAAAGTGTTACTATTTCTTTTATCAATATGAACTTTTATTTTGAATCATTTGGATTTGAACATTCATGCCACAATAAAGAAAATTACATTGAGAATTATGCTAGGTAGCATTCCACATCAAAATTCTGTTTTATCATTTACCTACCGAGGACGAGCAGGAATTAAGTTAGATGATTGATACGCCTCCAACGCATCAATAATTTTGATTGTTCCATGCTATTACATTACCCCTTTTGGATGTTTATGGGCTTTATTTTGCACATTTATATCATTTTTGGGACTAACCTACTAACCGGAGGCCCAGCCCATATTGTTGTTTTTTTTGCCTATTTCAGTATTTCGAAGAAAAGGAATATCAAACGGAGTCCAAACAGAATGAAACGCTCGGGGCGTGATTTTGGAACGAACGTGATCCTGGAGAACTTGGAGTGCAAGTCAAGAAGCAAACGAGGCGGCCAGTGATAGGAGGCCGCGCCACCCTCCTGGCGGTTCTCGCCTCCTCGGGCCCTCAGTGGCCACCGACGCATTTCTTCCTCCTATATATACATACGCATCTCAAAGCATACAGGAGCCAACGAAAACAATTTCCATCGTCAGAATCGCTGTGACTCGACTCAATGCCACATCGATCTAGCATGTAACACTTCATATCACTTTGCGCCTCACGACGGTATCTCCTACGGGTGTCGCCTTACCTATGCCCGAGACCGCTTATGCGCTTTTGGCACACGATATGATAGTGTCGCTAGCATCCATATGATAAGGAGCCCGGCTGACATGGCTAGTCGAAACCCAAAGTGGCACAAACTTACAGGACAGCATCCATGACCAAAGATTTAACGGTTTGGCCATCATCGAAGTGAATCCAGTCAGAGCACGGCTAACAGATTCGTGAACCGGTCAGAAGCGGCTAACAGACTCCAGATTCATCGCATGACATTTCAAGGGATGCATACGTAGAACGAAGAAGGACACATGCCGCCAGCCTAAGTGTTCCGGAGCAGAGTAAGCTACCGTGGCTCAAATGGAAACACTAGGAGACATTTCCGTAAGAGGGGCTACTAAAGATAAACAACTAGATAGTCGATCCCACACATAGCAATACACATTACACGACGATAACATGCAAGTATGTGCTGTCATAACATGGCATCACAAAGATAACTCAACAACTCATATAGATAAAGGCTCAAGAGCCATCATAGCATTTATTGCAAACAGGGTCACAAGACCCATCACACGAGCATACAAGCATCAAGCGAAGCATTACATGTCCGGTACGTATATCTACAAATGAAAAAGGTCAAGAGCCCGACTATCTACAACATCCGATCAAGATCGAGCTGAGGTACAAGCTACTTGTCAAGTCCACGGAACACTAGTAAGACCAAGTCTCCGCTGCAAAAACATAAATAAAGCACCATGAGTACAAAGGTACTCAAAGAAGACTTACATCGATCCTATCATACATGCATTTGTATCAAGAGGGTAATGTGGGTTTAGTTGCAGCAAGCCAGCTTGACTCTGGGCTATCCCTGCTCTACGACTACCGTAACTTCTTTGAGGTGATATGGCGACACGAGTCCACTAATCACCACTCAATACACTACTATGGATTCATCCCCGCTCCTCACGAGAAGGCCATCCATAGCACTCACACTTGTCTTGAGCATTTTATAGTATCCATCGAAGTTATCTATGTACCATGTAAGCATCCAAGAAGTCCATATCCGGACCCGCTATTCAATAGATCATGTTAACCCCGCAGGGTGTACTTTTCACACACGCCTCGCCACTTACCGCCATGTACACATCATGTATCTCGCAACCTTCAAGCTGAAGTCTGGCGAGGGTGTCGGCCATGACCGACTAACCACACAAGACTCTAGCCCAGTGTTTATCGCCTATTCGGTTCTATCCGCAAGGAGATCCGCCGGGTGTCGCCACGGCCCCAAACGATGTGAGCAGGGTTCCCAAGCCCACCATCCGGTGCCACTTGGTACACCGTACATCAGGTTTAGTCTGTCCTAAGCCCACCTGGTCGGGTGCCACTTGGTAGACTACTAACACTACCTACAAACACCTAAACTAGTTGCACTCGGACAGAGATCGTTGGTTAATAAGTCGAGAGGGCTTGGAGCGCCTGAGCCCAATGTGGTAGTATCGAGTCATTGGACAACATACATAGAACTCAAGGTTAAGGACGGTTCCAAGAGACAACCCACCATGTACTCCTACATGGCCTCTCACCGCTACTCTTTACCAAATCGTGTTCACACACTTCACTCTCAAAGATCGTAACATATCGTAACACTCCAATCCATTCCCAATGAATCGACTGACACAACTCTAAGCAATAGCAGTCATAGCATGGTAGGAACACAACATGGGCTCAATCAACTCCTACACATGCTAGTGGGTTTCAACTATTTATCGTGGCAATGACAGTCATGCAGAGGAATGGGTTCAACTACCGCAAAGACAAAGTAGCAGATGAATCGTTATTGTCCTAATGCAATAACCGAGAGCAGGAGCAGAGAGTAGGATTATATCAGAATGAACAAGGGGTTTGCTTGCCCGATAGATCAATGCAGGAGGCACTGCTTCATAGACATGTACTGAACGATCTCCGAGCAGACCTATCGAGAAGGAACAAGGTTTGCAATCAATACACAAACATATGCAACAATATGATGCATGAACATGGCATGAAGATGTGATGTTGTTTGAGCTAATGCAACTAGTAATCATTTGGTTTGAAGTCCATTTGAACCAAAAGCTCAAATGCAACTCTAAATTAAGTCTCTTAATATGCCATTTTTAGTGTTTCACTTATACAGTAGGTATAAGTTGGTTTTTCATGCATGAAACTAGTACAGATGGATAGATTGCATTTTTCTGATAATTTTTCATATATAACTTATTTCAACTGAGTTACGTTGAATTGATATGAATTTTTGAAATTTTGAATATTTTCCGATTTCGCTTAAAAATAATTCCGTAAAATAAATAATTGCGCCAAGATGACGCCAAGATCAGCGTCAGCGGTCAACGGCGCGACTAGAATAAACCCGACGTGGGGTCCACACGCGCTGTCACAGCTTAGTTATAGGGGGTTATTTTAATCTAATTTAGATTAGTGGCGCCTGGGCCCACCGCCGCTGTCGGGGGTAATTAGTGCCTAACTACGCACTCACGCCACCCCGGAGTTTTGGCCGCGACGCACCAAAATGCGGCGGCGATCCGGACTTGCGCTACGAGCGGCGGCCGGTCGCGTGGAGACCACCGTGTAATCGGCCGTCCAAGGCCTGTGGATGCAGTTGAGGCTGCGGCGCCGAGTTCGCGAGCGAAGTTGGGCGGCGGCCGAGTTCGCCGAGGGCGCTGGTGCCGCAAGGCACGGCAGAGCTGGCGGGCGGCTGGCCTTCGGGAGGCTGCCGAGCGCGTGGCAGGCAGCGCGGCTGCGGTGGCCCCTGCCATGACGGGCAGGAGTCATGCGGCGATGGCTTCGCCATGGTGGTGGTGACGCCACGACGCTGGAGCGAAGGGGAGAAGAGAGGGAAGCAGGAGAGGCTCACGGGATCACGCAGAGCAAAGACAGATGGGCTCTGGGAGACTCGAGTCGGCGAATCGACGGGCAAGTGACGGGCGGAGCCCGAGGAGGAAGACGATGGCGATGGCGGCGATGGAGGCCGGCCCGGAGGTGCTTGGCTTGACGAGGAGGTAGAGGAGGTCGTGGTGGAGCTCTGGCTCTACGGAGGGGCGAGGGAGGCCGGTGGTCGCGGAACAGGCAGGGCGGGACGGTGCAGCGTGCTGGCGCGGGAGAGGGAGAGGTCCAGGGAGGAGGGAGAGCGAGAGAGAGTGGAGGAGGACCGCGGCAAGGTGGCGCACGCCCGCCATCCAGAGCGACGAGGGGAGGACAGAGTGCAGGGAGGGAGGTGGCGTGGCGGCGCGCTGCGGTGGTGCTGGGCACGCGCTCTGTCCTCCCGGCGAGAGGATGGACGATCAAGGCCTGCCACCGGGCCAAGGCCATCGGCTCGGGCTGCACAGGGAGGAGGCCCAGGTATGGTTTTTCCCATTTTATTTCTGTTTTCTATTTTCTGACATTTGTTTTGATTTAGTAAAATAATACTAAATCAATTTATTTACTTATGCCAATTTTTGCAGGAGCTAGTTATAATATTCTAGGGCTCCTTAATAAATGACATAATTTTTGGACATATATTATATATATAACATTTATATATCCAAGGCAAAATAATTATCGATTAATCCAAATGCCCAAAATAAATACTTATGAGCTCCTAAAATTATTGGTTTGATTTTTATCTCTCATCCAATATTTCCAGAGGGCAACATGAGCATTTTCTTGACCTTTTGGAGCAATTTTATTTGGGTCATTTCTAAAATGATTCCGAGGGTTTCACAAATCCTCATTTCAAATTTAAATGAAATTTAAACATGATGCACACATGACTAGCTAGCCTTGAGCATACCGTAACTAGGATGTGGCAACTCGCCTCACTTGAAAAAATCTCGCCCGAGATTCGTGGGTCGACGGAAAGAAGGTGGGTACTCCAATGAAGACGCATCTTCTCGCCTCCCAAGTAGCTTCTCTCGAATGATGAGACCATCGAACCTTGAGAAACTTGATGCTATGACGCCGAGTGACACGCCTCGCTTGATCAAGAATGCTAACCGGTACTCTCGATATGTGAGGTTATCTTGGAGATCAAGCTGCTGCGGTCCACTCCATGGATGGGATCCGAGAAGCAACGCCGAGTTGAGAGACGTGGAAGACATCATGAACTCGAGAAAGATGTGGGGTAGTTCCAACTGGTAGGCAACCTCTCTCGCTTAGCGAGAATGCGAAAAGGACCAATGTAACGAGGAGCCAACTTGCCCTTGATATCAAACGATGGGTACCTTCAAAGGAGTAACCTCAAGATAAGCTTTGTCACCAACTTCATAAGTCATATCCTTATGATGACGATCATACCGATTTTCTCGACGAGACTGGCTGTTTTCAAATTCTCACTTAATGATGCGAACTTGCTCTTTTGCCTCCTCGGATCATGTCCGTCCAAAGAATTGTCTTTCACCGTTTCTACCAGTTCAACGGTGTTCGACATCTTCGCCCATAGAGAATCTCAAAAGGAGCTTTGAGACCGGATTGATAGCTATTGTTATAAGCAAACTCGCAAAAGGAAGACATTTCTCCCAATCCATACCGAATGAGATAACGCAAGCTCTAAGCATGTCTTCAAGGATTTGATCGACCTGCTCCACCCGACCACCGACCGAGGGTGGAAAGCGGCATCAAGGAAAGATGGGTTCCATGGCAGTTTGGAAACTCTCCTAAATGAGAAGTGAAGAGACTACCACTCTGAATTGATCTCTAGTGGAACACCATGAAGTGATACTATTCGAGAATATATAAGTCAGAAATGACTAGCAAGTGATACTCTCTAACAGAAGGAAGTGCACCACTTTGAGAGACGATCAATGACTACGAAGATAGCATTATTCCCTTTCTGGTCCCGGAAAGCCGGTGATGAAGTCCATACCAACTTTATCCCATTTCCACTCGTGAATGGCTAGAGGTCAAGGGTGCCAAAGGTCTTTGATGCTCGCTTAACACGAACAAACGCCAAGCTTAGCTATAAACGAGCAATTCTCTTCATCCTAGTCCACCGTAACCTCCGGCGAGGTCCCGATACATCTTAGTACTACCGGATGAATCGTGAGAGGAGATTCATGCGCCTCCTTAAGAATCAATTGTCGCAGATGTTGATTCTGGGAACCACCAAGCGATTCTCAAAGAAAACAACACCACGATCATCCATAGAGAAACATCCACCAACTCCTTCTTATGTTTCTCTTGATCCGGAAATTCGATCTCGTTTTTGAGCTAAAATCCGATCCTCAAGATCAGGTTTCGCCACCAAGGTAGAAAGGAACCGTGAGGAGCTATGTGAAGGTTGCTTACAAAGTTCCTCATGGAGAAGGGTCCTTGCTGCAACATAAGATTGTTGCAAGAGGATTTAACTTAGCGATCGCCATGACATTAGCTTTGCCTCGGGTGTAGGTAATCCCTAAGTCATAGTTCCGAGATTAACTCCAACCAACGCCTTTGTCTAAGGTTCAAATCTGGTTGGGTGAAGATATACTTGAGACTCGTGATCGTGTAGATCTCGCAACGCTACTAAGAAGGTAATGTCGCCGTCTTGAGTGCATAGACTACGGCCGCAAGCTCCAGATCATGTGTAGGATAATTCTCCTCAGTGGATGCAACTGCCGAGATGCATAGGCAATCACATGACGATCCCGCATAAGAATGCAACCTAGTCCCTGTGAGGCGCCGAATAGATAACAAAGTCTTTAGTGAAGTCCGTGGCACAAGTATGGGAGCAGAAGTCAGCGCCTTTTTCGCCTCTAAAATCAGACTACACCGTGGGGACCACTCAAACTTTTTATCTTTCTTGAGAAGTTCCGTGAGGGGTTTAGCTACTTTGGAGAAGTTTTCAACAAAGCGCCATAATAGCTGGCAGACCAAGGAAACTCCTAACTTGTTTAACGGTTTCGTGGAGTCCAATCAAGAACGGCCTTAACTCTCCGGATTGACGGCAATGCCCTTACCGAGATTACGTGGCCTAGGTAGGTCACTCCGCAACCAAAATTCACACTTGGAGAACTTGGCATAAAGGCGGTGCTCTCGAGTTTTTCTAATACAAGTCTAAGATGTTCGGATGCTCTTCCTCGCTCTTCGAGTATATAAGAATATCATCGGGTAAACCACATTAACTTATCTAGGTACTCCATGAAGATCGAAGTTCATCAAGGAGAAGGTAGCGGGCTGGTTAGGCAAGGAATGACGTGTACTCGGACCGCCATAACGAGTGACAAAGGCTGTCTTGGGGATGTCCTTATTTCTGATTTTGATTTGGTGGTAGCCTAACCTCAAATCCATCTTGAGAAGATCGAGGATCCAGGAGTGATCATACAGATCGTTGATCCCGGGAGCGGATACTTGTTCTTTATCGTGACCAAATTAACGGACGATAATCTACAACCATCCGTCCGATCATCCTTCTTCTTGACGAAGAGAACGGGCAAGCCCAAGGAGAAGAACTAGGACGGATGAAACCCTTTTGCAAGGACTCATCAAGTTGTTTCTTAAGCTCGCTAGTTCTAAGGGTGCCATTTTGTAAGGTCTCCTAGAGATTGGAGCGTTCCCGGATAAGATCTATGACTAACTCTACATCTCTATCGTGGAACACCGGCCTCCGAGAGACATCCGGAAAGTCACCAACCGGATATCTTCAAGGTCCGGAAGAGGGCGGCATTAAGAGAATAGAGCCGACGCTTGCAACTCGTGGAGACAAAGGACTATCTTGCATGGATGTGTAAGATGAAAGACTGTAACAATCAATCTTGGCATAATGAGTCGTCATCCACCCATACCCAAGATGATGTTAATATCTCAGAGACTTGAGGGCTATAAGTGATGCAAGGAATACAAGTCTGTTTCAAGGATTTCGTACATGGCTTACACTAGAAGTTTGCCATTTGGATCCGTGGAGTTTGAATGACTAGTGGAGAGGGCATATCACAAAATGACATGTTGTGCAAGTTAGCATAGCTTTTAAATGAAGGAGGAGACGCCCAAAGATTTAATAGAACCGGCGTCGGGTGACGTGACAAGGAGTGTACCAAGAACGACATCCGGATCATCATGAGCGCTTTAGCTGAGACGTGATGCACAAGTCCAAGTTCAGGTGAGCTGACCGCACTAATCATCTTATGGATGGCTTACCATGGCCAAGGCTTATCGGCTGGGGTGGAGCAACTCGTCCGAAGAACACGGCAATGTGGCCTCGCCTCCGCACTTGTAACAAATCTTGAGGTAGAACGGACCAAGATTGCGATGGTCCACCAATAGGCTGGATGGAGCATACCGCAGAGCTGTATGGGGTGCCATAAGATGGCCTTGACATATCGGTGGAAGAGCGGAGTTTGGAACCCAACCGCGCTTAGAGAACTAGAACCAGAGGAAGATCCCAAATCACGGTGTGCTTACGAGACTCCTCGAAGTGAGCTGCGTCTCTCGCATTGATGGCCTTGTTCACAAGAGCTTGGAATGTATCACAATGATGCGTGGAGATCACGACGCAACTTGGGGTTGAGACCTTCCAAACCTAGCTCGCCTTGGTCCGAGACACCCTTCTTCGTGGCATAACGAGCAAGGTTCTCAAACTCCTCATCGAAGCATCAACAACCATCTTACCCGGTGAAACTACGTAACCCTTCTCTTGCGATCGATGAGGGCTTCGTGAATGTGATGCTCGCGAAAAGCCTCTGAAATCTCCTGTAGGAATTTGGCCACCGGAAGCATAGCCCATAGTTCTGCCACCAAAGACTAGCAGACCTTCCGGTGGTATGCAGCATAGGTGACCTTTTCTTCACCTACGTCGCAGAACGCAGCTTGTGTGTGATGCTACGGAGCTACCATCCGACGAGCGCTCGATGGAATGATGAAAGGTAGGGTGGTTAATGAAATCATGAATGGTTGCGCACTTTGAACCGATTGTGGTGTTCTCTCGAACGCGCCAACAAGCGTTAGACTCACGCTTGTTTCTTCCATCTCTAACATGAACTCGCCAACGAAGGTGGTCGGGAGGATCCTCATCCCTACCATCTCCGTGGTTCGACACGAGCAAATGTAACTTCGCTTAACTAATAACATCCCGAGAACGAAACCAAAGGCGGATCAAGATCAACTATGGGCTATAGAATGTAGGACAAGG
>JAHHZJ010007592.1:0-21312 GCA_021437245.1 Aegilops speltoides | reverse complement strand
CTTTGAAATGCTTGCCTTTTTTCTTACGGATGCCTGTCGAAGAAATCGACGATGTCCTGTGTACACATTCTTCTTACAACTATTCAAATATATATTGCTCAGATCATCCAAATAGTGCGTGCATCCGCGTATCCCTTGTTTGTCCGTTCCGAAGGTTACCGAGAGCAGCCAATCATTGATGGTCATGAACAGCAACGCCTTTGAGGTCAAATTCTTCCCCATGTGCTCATCCCACGACGTACACCTATTCCATTCCACAACTGTAAGAGTTCTTCAACTAATGGCCTTAGGTACACATCAATGTCGCCGCGGGTTGCTTAGGGCCTTGGATGAGCACTGCATCATAATGAACTTCCGCTTCATGCACAACCAAGGAGGAAGGTTATACAAACATAGAGTCACGTGCCAAAGCTATGGTTGTCGCCTCCGCTTCCCCAAAAGGATTAATGCCATCTCGCGCTTAGACCAAACCATACGCCTCCTTGCGCCATCTCGCAAACCTTCTCCGCATTTCTTTCGATTTTTCTCCATCACAATTCGTCAATGGCGGTACTCAACTTCTTTTCGCCTTTTCTTACGATCTTCTCGTGCTATCTCATCACCTTGGCATGCTCTTTGTTTTGGAACAACATTTCAACCGTGGTATTATAGGAGAATACCACATCACCTTGGCAGAATCTTCTTCCGGGCGCTACCGACATCACCAGTGCTCATCGCGCTGATCTTATAGCGCAATGCACCACATACCGGCAAGCGCTCAAATCCTCGTGACTCACCGCTGACAGATGCAATCATTCACTACTAGGAAAAGCCCAGCAGTAGCTGGTTTTAGGTTTATCAAGAAGCACATGGTACCATGCATACTAATAAGGCGCTATAGCACTAACTTATAGCAAAGAAAGCTGGTGCACCAAGCTACATGTTAATCGATTAGCAGAAGCTGGTTTAAACCCGCTACTACTAATCAGAATCTCGGAAAAAAATTTGAATTTTTCGAAATTTTTTTGAAATTTTCAAATTTCTCAATTATTTTAACTCAAATCTCTAATCACCCCTAATCACGCTCAATTTAATCTCTAATCACCCCTCATCATTCCAAATCATCTAACTTCCCTGACGGTCACCCATCCTCTCACTATCTCCAAATTTCGAGCACGCTTAACTTCCGGTTCTATTCTCCTCGCTTCCAAGTCTCGCACTTGTTGTTTTCCGACAATAGTGAGATGTCAATCCTATTAACCTCGTGAATTTAGCTTGAGCATGAAGTCACACATTTCACTGCTTGAGTTTGAAACTATTGTTCTAAAAAATTAGTAACACTAATATTTCTTGAATAATTAGTTTGACCACACCACCAGATTCGACCACAACTGACCAGATTCGACACACAATAATTCATAGTTCACCAGATTTGACCAAAATTCAAAAAACTAAAATAATTATTTATTAACACTAATATTCTTGAATAATTAGTTTGACCATAGTTTGACCAGATTTAACAAAAATTAAAAATAATATTTTTTTTTGAATTTTTTTGCCTGCGTGATCTTAAAAGCCCCGAACTTTTTTTTTCGTTAGGCTTTTGAGGATTTTGAAAACGCTTAACGGGTTCCCCTTGCTAAATTTGATGTAACTTTTCTAGTAGATGCTTTTTTCATATAAAAAACTTTTTCATCCGAAGTTCGTATGCAAAAGTTATGGCCATTTTACAATTTTCTGCAGAGATTTTGCAAATAAAGTCAAATTATATTTGTAAATTTTCCCAACAACTAGACCACATATCACATGGGAAACTTATTTTTTATATTTTTTGACATTTTTATCATTTTCTATTTTTTAAAACTGAAAAAGGCCGCCCACGAGGGGGGTAGACTTTGCCAATAGAAGAATTTCTCGCCACTACTATGACAGCATTTATTAGCAAGAAGGCTGGTTTTAACCCTTGCTACTACTAAGTTGATAGCAAGAGAGCTGGTTAGTAGTAGCGAGGGTTAAAAAACACGCCCATCAAGAGCTTAGCAGCAATGTAGAGTTAAAAACCCTCGCTACTACTATGGCATATCCCGGGGTCCTTAGAGACCGCTAGTAGTAGCGAGGGTTACAAACCTGCACCGCCGCTATCAACTTAGTAGTAGCGAGGTTTAAAAACCTGCGCCGTTAGTGCAGCAAGAGCAGGTTTTAGCCCTCGCCACGCTAAGATTCCTGTATAGCCTTTTCCCTAGTAGTGATTAGGGCATGCATGTTGTTGGGGAACGAGTAATTTCAAAAAATTTTACGCATTAACGCAAGATCATGGTGATGCATAGCAACGAGAGGTAAGAGTGTTGTTCACGCACTCAGAGACCGGCGAAGCGATCACAACGAGAGGAAGTAGTCAGACGCTCTCCTCATGATCCAACCGATCCCAAATACTACATTCGCACCTCCGAAGTTCTTGACACACGCATAGCTCCTGACGCCTCGGCTCCGATCCAGCAAAGCTCCGGGAGAGAGAGTTCACAAGACGACGACGCAGGACGATCTTGATGTTCTATCGACGCAGGCTTCGCTTAAGCACCGCCACGATATGACCGAGGTGGATTATGGTGGAGGGGGCACCGCACATGGCTAAGGAACGATCTCAAGGATCAACTTGTGTGTCTCTAGGTGCCCCCTGCCTGTGATATAAAGGAGCAAGGGGAGGGCCGGCCGGCCCTAGAGGGCGCCGCTAAGGAGGGGGAGTCCTCCTCCTAGTGGGAGTAGGACTCCCCTTCCTAGTCCAACTAGGAAGGAGGAAGGGGAAGAAGGAAGGAGAGGGAGAGGGAGGGGGCCGCGCCTTCCTTGTCCTATTCGGACTTCCCATGGGGGGCGCCACCTCCCGGCAGCCCCTCTCTCCTCTTGGCCCATTAAGGCCCATTACTTTCCGGGGTTCCAGAATCTTCCCAAGACCGAGTTTTCTCCAAAACTTCCTAACCTTTCCGTGTCCGAATATAGCCGCCCAATATATCAATCTTTATGTCTCGACCATTTCGAGACTCGTCATGTCCGTGATCACATCCGGACTCAAGTCCTTCAGACATCAAAATACACAAACTCATAATATAACCGCCATCGAAACCTTAAGCTGCAGGACTCTACGGTTCGAGAACACAGACATGACCGAGACACGCCTCCGTCAATAACCAATAGCGGACCTCGATGCCCATATTGGTCTTTACATATTCTACGAAGATCTTTATCGGTCGACCGCATAACAACATACATTGTTCCCTTTGTCATCGGTATGTTACTTGCCCGAGATTCGATCGCTTGGTATCCAATACCTAGTTCAATCTCTACACGCAAGTCTCTTTACTCGCTCCATAATACATCATCTCACAGCTAACTCATTAGTTGTAATGCTTGCAAGGCTTAAGTGATGTGCATTACCGAGAGGGCCAGAGATACCTCTCCGATAATCGGAGTGACAAATCCTAATCTCAAATACGCCAACCCAACATCCGCCTTTGGAGACACCGTAGTAATTCTTTATAATCACCCAGCTTATGCCAGACGCTTGGTAGTACCCAAAGTGTTCCTCCCAAACGGAGTTGCATAATCTCATAGTTATAGGAACATGTATAAGTCATGGATAAAAGCAATAGCAACATACTAAACGATCGGGTGCTAAGCTAATGGAATGGGTCATGTCAATCGATCATTCTAACTATGATGTGACCTTGTTAATCAAATGACAACTCCTTTGTCTATGGTTAGGAAACTTAACCATCTTTGATTAACAAGCTAGTCTAGTAGAGGCATGCTAGTGACACTATGTTTGTCTATGTATTCACACATGTATTATGTTTCCGTTAATACAATTCTAGCATGAATAATAAACATTTATCATGATATAAGGAAATAAATAATAACTTTATTATTGCTCTAGGGCATATTTCCTTCAGCCTCCCACTTGCACTAGAGTCAATAATCTGATTACATAGTAATGATTCTAACACCCATGGAGTCTTGGTGTCGATCATGTTTTGCTCGTGGAAGAGGCTTAGTCAACGGTTCTGCTACATTCAGATCCGTATGTATCTTGCAAATCTCTTATGTCTCCCACCGACCAAGTCCCGATGGAATTGAAGCGCCTCTTGATGTGTTTGGTTCTCTCGTGAAATCTGGATTCTTTCGCTAAAGCAATTGCTCCAAGATTGTCACAAAAGATTTTCATTGACCCGGATGCACTAGGTATGACACCTAGATCGGATATGAGCTCCTTCATCCAGATTCCTTCATTAGCTGCTTCAAGTGCTATGTACCTCCGCATCTCCTCATTAACCCTTTGTTTAGGATCGCACCAACCGATCCTCCGCTTAGTGTAAATACGATCCGGTTTGCGATTTAGAATCGTCTCGATCGTTGTCAAAGCTTGCATCAACGTAACTGCTTAGATGAGCTCTTTGTCACCCATATACGAGAAACATATCCTTAGTCCTTTTCGTGTATTTCAGATGTTCTCGATCATGTCCAGTTGATCCACCTCGATTACTTTGGTACCTCCCTCGCTAAGCTTATAGCAAGGCACACATCAGGTCCGGCACACAAGATTGCATACATGATAGAGCCTATGGTGAGGCATAGGAACATCTTTCGCTTTCTCTCTATCTTCCGCAGTGGTCGGGCATTAGTCTTACTCAACTTCACACCTTGTAACACGTGCAAGAACCCTTTCTTTGCTTGATCCATTTTGAACTTCTTCAAAATTTTGTCAAGGTATGTGCTTTGTGAAAGTCCAATTAAGCGCCTTGATCTATCTCTATAGATTTTGATGCCCAATATGTAAGCAGCTTCACCGAGGTCCTTCATCGAAAAACTCTTATTCAAGTATCCCTTTATGCTATCCAGAATTCTATATCATTTCCGATTAGTAATATGTCATCTACATATAATATCGTAAATGCTACAGTAGCTCCCACTCACTTTCTTGTAAATACAAAGCTTCCAAAAGTCTCAGATAAACCCAAATGCTTTGATCACACTATCAAAGCGCTTATTCCAACTCCGAGATGCTTGCACCAGTCCATAAATGGATCGCTTGAGCTTGCACACTTTGTTAGCTCCCTTTGATCGATAAAACCTTCTCGTTGCATCATATACAACTCTTCTTCCGTAAATCCATTCAGAATGCAGCTTTACATCCATTTGCCAAATTTCATAATCATAAAATGCGCAATTGCTAACATGATTCGACAGATTTAAGCATCGCTACGGTGAGAAGGTCTCATCAGTAGTTAATCCCTTGAACTTGTCGAAAACCTTTATGCATAAGTTGAGCTTTGTAGATGAATATTACCGCTGGCGCTGGCTTTCTTCTTGAAGATCCACTTGTTTTCTATTGCTTGTCAACTTCTGCAAGTCAACCAAAGTCCACACTTTGTTTTCATACATGGATCCCATCTCGCATTTCATGGCCTCAAGCCATTTTGTGAATCTGGCTCACCATCGCTTCTTCATAGTTCGAGGTTCATCATGATCTAGTAGCATGACTTCCGTAACAGGATTACCGTCACCACTGTGCAAGATCTTACTCGCTGATCTACGAGGTTCTCAGAGTAACTTGATCTCAAGTTTCATGATCAACATCATCAACTTCCTCACTATTTGTGTAGATGTCGCAGTAAACCGCTTCGTGATAAACTACTTTCCAATAAGGGAGAAGGTACAGTTACCTCATCAAGTTCTACTTTCCTCCCACTCACTTCTTTCGAGAGAAACTCTTCTAGAAAGGATCCATTCTAGCAACAAATGTCTTGCCTTCGGATCTGTGATAGAAGGTGTACCCAACTGCCTCTTTGGGTATCCTATGAAGACACATCTTCGATTTGGGTTCGAGCTATCAATTGAAGCTTTTTCACATAAGCATCGTGATCCCCAAACTTTAAGAAACGACAACTTTGGTTTCTTGCTAAACCATAGTTCATAAGGTGTCGCCTCAACGGATTTTTGACGGTGTTCTATTCAGCGTGAATGCGCCGCCTCAAGAGCATAACCCCAAAACAATAGCGTAATCTGAAGAGACATCATAGATCGCACCATATATAGTAAAGTGCGACATTACGCTCGACACACCATTACGCGTGGTGTTCCGTATGGAGTTGCAAAACTATTCCGCATTGTTTCAAATGTAGACCAAACTCAGAACTCAAATATTCACCTCCACGATCAGATCGAGAAACTTTATTTTCTTATTACGATGATTTTCAACTTCACTCAAATTCTTTTGAACTTTTCAAATGTTTCAGACTTATGTTTCATTAAGTAGATATACCCATATCTCGCTTAAATCATCTCGTGAAGGTGAGAAAATAACGATATCCGCCACGCAGCCTCAACATTCATCGGACCACATACATCTCAGATGTATGATTTCCAACAAATCGTTGTCTCTCCATAGTACCGAGAACGGTGTTCTAGTCATCTTGCCCATGAGGCACGGTTCGCAAGTGCCAAGTGATTCATAATCAAGTGACTCCAAAAGTCCATCAAGATGGAGTTTCTTCATGCGCTTTATACCGATATGACCTAAACGGCAAGGCACAAATAAGTTGCACTATCATTATCAACTCTACATCTTTTGGCTTCAACATTATGAATATGTGTATCACTACTATCGAGATTCATTAAAAATAGACCACTCTTCAAGGGTGCATGACCATAAAAGATATTACTCATATAAATAGAACAACCATTATTCTCTCGATTTAAATGAATAACCGCCTCGCATCAAACAAGATCCAGATATAATGTTCATGCTCAACGCCGGCACCAAATAACAATTATTTAGGTCTAAAACTAATCCCAAGGTAGATGTAGAGGTAGCGGCGTCGATCGCGATCACATCGACTTTGGAACCGCTTCCCACGCCGCATCGCCACCTCGCCCTTGCCGTTGTTCGCTAATCAGTAGTCCCCTGCTTCGAAGTTGCAAATATTAGCAATGTAACCACTATCAAATACCCAGTGTTAATGTGAGCTCTAGTAAGGTACACATCAATAACATGTATATCACATATACCTTGTTCACCTTGCCATCCTTCTTATCCGCCAAATACTTAGGGGCAGTTCCGCCCAAAGGACTACCGGCTCAAGAGAGAAGCACTCCGCCTGGTTTAGGTCCAGACTTCTGTTTCTTTCTCCGAGCAGAACTTGCTTGCTGTTTTCTTGAAGTTCCTTCTTCTTCCTTTGCCTTTCTTCTGAAACTAGTGGTCTTATTGACCATCAACACTTGATGCTCCTTCTGATTTCTACCTCCGTAGCCTTTAGCATCATGTAAGAGCTCAGCATAGTTTTTACCAACCCTTGCATATTATAGTTCATCACGAAGCCTTTGTAGCTTGGTGGCAAGATTGAAGAATTTCGCCAATGACACAATCATCCGAAGATTAACTCCCGCTTGAGTCAAGTGATTGTAATACCTGCATATTCCGAGTATGTGCTCACCGATTGCATCTCCATTCTCTCCATCTTGCAGCTATAGAACTTATTGGAGACTTCATATCTCTCAACCGCATTCGTTGAATATCAACTTCAACTCCTCGAACATCTCATATGCTCCATGACGCTCAAAACGCCGTTGAAGACCCGGTTCTAAGCCGTAGCATGGCACAATCAACTATAGAGTAGTCATCGCCTTTGCTCGCAGACGCTCTAACGCCGCTGGCCAGACAAGAAGAAGTTCGCACCCAGCGTGCATCCAGACGAAGTCTTCTGGCAGCAATGAGGATAATCTCAAAGTTACGACCCAAATTCCGTAATTGCTACCATCATTTTCAACTTTGCTTTCAAGGAACGCATTAAAATTCAACATAACAACAAAGACGAGCCATCTATCTACAAACAAACATAGACAAGCAAGATACTATCAAGTTCATGATAATTTAAGTTCAATTAATCATATTACTTAATCCCATCTTTAGATGCATCTCTAGTCATCTAAGTGATCACGTGATCATTCAACATATCATAACGCGAGATGGAGTAGTTTTCACGGTATGTTATTATATTTACTATATGCCTGCCGATTTGTTCTCTTTCATCGGTGTTAGGCTATAACTCGAGTATTCTGTGCAAAATGCTGTTATCGATTTGATCTATCAAGCATCGCCACTTACGCCATCTGATGTTCAGACTTGCGTCATTTAATCATACTGCTTGCTTGTATTTTCATCACATCACAACATGCCAAATATGCGCAAAAACAAGTTAGACGCCCTCCGGTGAAACGTAATAAAGCTAGACGCCTAACTTGTTTTTGCAGGCATGTTGTGATGTGATATGGTCAAGACGTGATGCTATATTTTATTGTATGAGATGATCATGTTTTGTAACCGAAGTTATCGCAATCGCGTGGAGCCATATGGTTGTCACTTTATTGTATGAAATGCAAACGCTCAGTAATTGCTTTACTTTATCACTAAGCTAGAGCTTATAGTCGAGAAGCAATAGATGGCGAACGACAACGATGCTACCGAGATCAAGGTGTCGCTACCGTGACGACATGGTGATCATGACGGTCGCATTTCGGAGATGGAGATCACAAGCACAAGATGATGATGGCCATATCATATCACTTATATTGATTGCATGTGATGTTTATCCTTATGCATCTTATCTTGCTTTGATTGACGGTAGCATTTTAAGATGATCTCTCACTAAATTATCAAGAAGTGTTCTCCCGAGTATGCAATTGCTAGGAAAGTTCTTCGTGCTGAGACACCACGTGATGATCGGGTGATAGGCTCTACGCTCAAATACAACGGTGCAAAACAATTTCGCACACGCTGAATACTGTGTTAAACTTGACGAGCCTAGCATATACAGATATATGGCCTCGAACACGGAGACCGAAAGGTCGAGCGTGAATCATATAGTAGATATGATCAACATATTGATGTTCACTGCTGAAACTACTCCATCTCACGTGACGATCGGACATGGTGTAGTTGATATGGATCACGAATCACTTAGAAGATAAGAGGGATGTCTATCAAGTGGAGTTCTTTAGTAGTATGGTTAATTGAACTTTAATTTATCATGAACTTAGTCCCGTAGTATTTTGCAAATTATGTTATAGATCAATAGCTCACGTTGTTGCTTATATGTTTATTTTGATATGTTCCTAGAGAAAACTGTGTTGAAAGATGTTAGTAGCAATGATGCGGATTGGACCTCGGATCCGAGGTTTATCCTCATTGCGCGCACGTAAGAATTATGTCCTGATGCACCGCTAGATGACAAACCTATTGCAGGGAGCGTGATGCAAACGCTATGAACGCTTGGCTAGCTCAATATGATGACTACTTGATAGTTTAGTGCACCATGCTTAACGGCTTTAGAATCGGGACTTCAAAGATGTTTTGAACGCCATGGACCATATAAGATGTTCCAGAATTGAAGTTAATATTTCAAGAAAATACCCGAGTTGAGAGATATGAAGTCTCCAACAAGTTCTATAGCTAAAAGATGGAGGAGAATCGCTTCAACTAGTAAGCATGTGCTCAGACAGTATGGGTACTTCAATCACTTGAATCAATTGGGAGTTAATCTTCCGTATAAGATAGTGATTGATGTAATTTAGTCACCATCATCGAAGTTACTAGAACTTCGTGATGAACTATAGTATGCAAGGGATGACGGAAACGATTCTCGAGCTCTTCGTGATGTTGAAATCGACGAAGGTAGAAATCAAGAAAGAGCATCAAGTGTTGATGATTGACAAGACCACTAGTTTCAAGAAAAGGGCAAAGGGAAATAAAGGAAACTTCAAGCAGAATAGCAAATGTTGTCACTCCCGTGAAGAAGACCAAAGCTGACCAAAGCTCTAAACCGAAAGTGCTTACACCGCAAAGGAAATAGTCACCGAAGCGGAAATGCCCTAAATATTTGGTGGATACGTGTGCCACGACGCGGTTTTGCCCAGCTTTTCCATGGCGCGCGCCCACTTCGGCTCACGACGCCGCCGCCACTTTTTTCCCTCGCGGTTCCACGCATAATTCTGCTCACGGGTCCGCAGTGGTCTGCGGCACGCGGCGTGTGCCACGCACATGGTTTTGCCTGCCTTCCATGGCGCGCGCCTCACTTTGCTCACGATAGCTACGCCGGCAGCTTTTTCCTCGGTTCACGTGACAGCCTGCTCACGGTCCGCGGTAGGGTCTGTACGCGCGTGCCACGATATGGTTTTGCCCAGCTTTTCCATGGCGCGCGCCCACTTCCGCTCACGACGGGCGCTTTACGCTTTTTTTCAGGTTCCACGACAGCCCGCTCACGGGTCCGCAAGGGTCCGTATGTGACGGTGCCACGACGTGGTTTTGCCCAAGCCGCATGGCGGCCCACTTCATTCCACGACGCCGCTTCGGCCACTTTTTTTCCTGCGGTTCACGTGACAGCCCTTCACGGGTCCGTAGTAAGTCCGCACGCGGGCGCAGTGCCACGACGTGGTTTTGCCGAAGCTTTCCATGGCACGCCCCCACTTCGGCTCACGCACGCCGCCGCCACTTTTTCCCTGCGGTTCACGTGATACCCCCTGCTCACGGGTCCGTAAGGGTCCGTGGTACGCCGAGTGTGCCATGGCAAAGTGAACAAGGGTATATTTTATATACGTGTTATTGATGTGTGCCTTTGCTAGTGTTTATAGTAACCCCGAGTATTTGATACTTGTTCGGGCCAGTAAAGATTAGTAACTCAAACAGGAGTTACGGTATCAAATGAGACTAGTTGAAGGGGAAGTGATGATGAGTGTTGGAAGTAGTTCCAAGATTAATATGATCATCATCGTATTAATTTCTATACTTTCTTTCGATTAGTGTGTTAAACTTAAATAAATGTTATTTGGCGCTTATGCTGAGCATGAATATGATCTGATCATGTTTATTGCAATACGGTTATTCATTTAAAGTCGAGAATAATTGTTGTTCTATTTACATGAATAAAACCTTCGATGGTTATACACCCAATGAAAATAGTGTTGAAATATGCCCTAGAGGCAATAATAAAAGTATTATTATATTTCATTGTTCATGATAATTGTCTTTGTTCATGCTATAACCGTATTATCCGGAAATCGTAATACACGTGTGAACACTTAGACCACAAATGTCCCTAGTGAGCCTCTAGTCGACTAGCTCACAGATCAATAGATAGTCTTGGTTTCGACTATGGACATTGGATGTCGTTGATAACGGATCACATCATTAGGAGAATGATGTGATGGACAAGACCCAATCATAAGCATAGCATAAAAGATCGTGATAGTTCGCTTGCTAGAAGCTTTGCCAATGTCAAGTATCTCTTCCTTCGACTATGAGATCGTAACTCCTGCCACCGTAGGAGTGCCTTGGTGTATCAAACGCCACAACGAATCGGGTGACTATACAAAGTGCATTAGTGTATCTCCAAAGTATCTGCGGCTTGACACGGATCGAGATCGATTTGTCACCCGATGACGGAGAGGTATCTTCGCCCACTCGCAATGCATCATCATAATGAGCTCAAGTTGACCAAGGTGTGGCCACGGATCATGCATTACTAAGACGAGTAAAGTGACTTGCCGTAACGAGACCGAACAAGGTATTGGGATACCGACGATTGAGTCTCTGCAAGTAACGCATCGATTGACAAAGGGAATTGCATACTGTGGTTTGATCAATCCTCGACATCGTGGGTTCAACCGATGAAACCATCGAGGAGCATGTGGGAGCCAACATGGGTATCCTGCACTCATTGTTGGTTATTGCCCGAGAGTCGCCTCTGTCATGTTCATGTTCCCCAACCCGTGAGGGTCTACACACTTAAGGTTCTTGTGACGCTTAGGGTTAGTAGGAAGACTAGTATGTGAATACCGAATGTTGTTCGAGTCCCTGATGAGATCCCGGACGTCACGAGGAGTTCCTAAGGGTCCGGAGGTAAAGAATAATATATAGGAAGTGGTGATTCGCCATCGGAAAGTTTCGGTCTTTCCAGTAGCACCGACCACCGGAAGGGTCCTGGTCCACCGGTGGGGCCACCTATTCCTGAGGGCCCCATGGGCCAAAGGGGAAGGGAACCAGCCCACAGGGGCTGGTGCGCCCAGGCCCACCTCCCGCGCCTAGGGTTGAAACCCTAGCGGGGGGGTGCCCCACCGGCTTGGGGGCACTCCACCCTTGGTCACCGCCTCGAGATTGGATCTCCAAGGGTCCAGCCACTGGGGGCCTATATAAAGGGAGGAGGGGGCTGCTGTGACCACCCCAAGGCGCAGCCCTCCTCCCCAACACATCTCCTCCTCCGTAAGAGCTCGGCAAGCCCTCGCCGGAGATCGCTTCTCCACCATCACCACGCCGCCGGGCTGCCGGTGGAGCTGTCTTCTCAACCTCTCCATCCCCTTGCTGGATCAAGAAGGAGGAGACGCCGCCGTCCCGTGCACGCAGTGTTGAACGCGGAGGTGCTGTCCGCTCAAAGACTTGGCATCGGTGATTCAATCACGCTCGAGCACGACTCCATCATCACCTTCCAAGCTTCTCGCACGCGATCTACAAGTGGTATGTAGATGCAAACTCTCTCTACTCGTTGCTTAGATGAACTCATAGATGGATCTTGGTGAAGCCAGAGGAAAATTTTAATTTTCTGCAACGCTCCCCAACAAAGGCATCATGAGCTAGGTCTATGCGTAGTTCTCTATTGCACGAGTAGAACACAATTTGTTGTGGGCGCTGATCTTGTCATCTTACTTGCCCCTACTAGTCTTTTCTTGCTCAACGGTATTGTGGGATGAAGCGCCCGACCAACCTTACACGACGCTTACGTGAGACCGGTTCCACCGAATCGACATGCACTAGTTGCATAAGGTGGCTGGCGGGTGTCCGCTCTCCCACTTTAGTTGGAGCGGATTCGATGAACAGGCCCTTATGAAGGGTAAATAGAAGTTGACAAAATCACGCTGTGGTGATTCGAGGTAAGAAAACGTTTGCTAGAACCCAATCGCAGCCATCGAAAAGATGCAACAACAACTAGAGGACGCCTAACTTGTTTTTGCAGCGATTGATCATGTGATGTGATATGGCCGTAAGTTGTGATGAATGATGAATTGTGATGTATGAGATCATGTTCTTGTAATAGGATTCACGACTTGCATGTCGATGAGTATGACAACCGCAGGAGCCATAGGAGTTGTCTTTATTTTTGTATGACCTATGTCATTGAAGAACGCCATGTAAACTACTTTACTTCATTGCTAAACGCTGTAGTCATAGAAGTAGAAGTAGTCGCATGCGGACAACTTCATGAAGACACGATGATGGAGATCATGGTGTCAAGCGTGTGACAAGATGATCATGGAGCCCCAAGATGGAGATCAATGGAGCTTGATGATATTGGCCATATCATGTCACAACTATATAATTGCATGTGATGTTTATTATGTTTATGCATCTTGTTTACTTAGGACGACGGTAGTAAATAAGATGATCCCTTACAAAATTTCAAGAAGTGTTCCCTAACTGCAACCGCTGCTACAGTTCGTCGCTTCTAAGCACCACGTGATGATCGGGTGATGGATCCTTACGCTCACATACAACGGGTGTAAGACAGATTTACACAAATAAAACACTTAGGGTTAACTTGACGAGCCTAGCATGTACGCATATGGCCTCGAACACGGAGACCGAAAGGTCGAACACGAAGTCGATGGAAGATACGATCAACATGAAGATGTTCACCGATGATGACTAGTCCGCTCTCACGTGATGATCGGACACGGGCTAGTCGACTCGATCGTGTAACACTTAGATGACTAGAGGGATGTCTAATCTAAGTGGAGTTCATAATTTTGATTAGAACTTTATTATCATGAACTTAGTCTAAAACCTTGCAAATATGTCTTGTAGATCAATGGCCAACGCTAATGTCAACATGAACTTCAACGCTGCTCTAGAGAAAACCAAGTGAAAGATGATGGCAAGAACTATACGGACGGGTCCTAAACCCGAGGATCATCCTCATAGCTGCCAAGAAACAATATGTCCTAGAAGCACCAAGTAGGTGACCCACCTGCCTTCCAAGCACTGCAAGACGATTTGAACGTCTGCGACTCTCGTTCGATGATTACTCCTCGCTCAAAGGCGGCATGCTCTATGCTTAGAACCGGGCTCCAAAAGCGCTTTGAGCATCACGGAGCATATGAGATGTTCAAGAGCTGAAACTAGTTTTCCAAGCTCATGCCCGGTCGAGATATGATGTCTCCGATAAGTTCTACAGCTTGTAAGATGGAGGAAAACAGTTCACAAGGAGCACATCCTCAAGATGTCCGTTGTACAACCAGATGACCCAAATGAACATTAACCTCCCTGATGAGGCGGTCATCGACAGAATCCTCCGCAGCCCCACCAAGCTACAAGAGCTTTGTGATGAACTACAACATGCGTGGGATGGTAAAGACCATTCCTGAAGTGTTCTCGATGTCAAGTCAGCAGAGGCTGAAATCAAGAAAGAACATCAAGTGTTGATGGTCAATAAGACCACTAAGTTCAAGAAAGGCAAGGGTAAGAAGAACTTCAAGAAGGACGGCAAAGATGTTGCCGCCCTGCAGAACCTCGCTGCCGGAAGAAGTCAAAGAATGGACCCAAGCCCGAGACTGAAAGTGCTTTTATTGCAAGGGAAGGGTCATCGAAGCGAACTGCCCCAAATACTTAGCGGATAAGAAGGCCGGCAACACCAAAGGTATATTTGATATACATGTAATTGATGTGTACCTTACCAAGACTGTAGTAACTCCCGGTATTTGATACCGTGCCGCTGTTCATATTTGTAACTCACAGCAGAGCTGCGGAATAAACGGAGACCGCAAAGGACGAGGTGACGGCGCGCCGCCGAATGGTTCCAGAGTCGATGTGATCGCCACGCAGACGCTGCCTCTACATTTACCTACGGGATTAGTTTTGAACCTTAATAATTGTTATTTAGTGCCAAGTTTGAGCATGAACATTGTATCCGGATCTCGCTTGATACGAGATGGCTACTCATTTAAGTCTCGAGAATAATGGTTGTTCGATTTATATGAGAGATATGTTTTATGGTCATGTCGATGGTCAATGGTTTATTCTTAATGAATCTCGAGCGTAATATTACACATGTTCATAGTGTGGATGCCAAAAGATGTAAAGTTGATAACGATAGTCCCACATACTTGTGGTAATCGCCGCCTTGGTCACATTGGTGTCAAGCGCATGAAGAAGCTCCATGTCGATGGACTTTAGAGTCTCTTGATTATGAATCGCTTGACACATGCTAACCATGCCTCCTAGGCAAATGACCAAGACTCCGCTTCCCAACAATGGAGCGAGCAACCAACTTGTTGGAAATCATACATACCGATGTGTGGGTCCAATGAGCGTTGAGGCTCATGGAGGATATCGTTATGTTCTCACCTCACCGATGACTTGAGTAGATATGGGTATGTCTACTTAATGAAACACAAGTCCGAGACCTTTGAAAAGTTCAAGGAATTTCAGAGTGAGGTAGAGAATCAACGGACCGAAAGATAAAGTTCCTACGATCGATCGTGGGGAGAATACTTAAGTCACGAATTTGGTACACACTTAAGAAAATGTGGAATCATTTCACAACTCACGCCTACTCGAACACCTCAAATAAACGGTGTGTCCGAACGCCGAATCGCACTCTATTGGATATGGTGCGGTCTATGATGTCTCTACCGATTTACCGCTATCATTTTGGGGATACGCCTAGAGACAGCTACATTCACTTTAAATAGGGCACCGCCTAAATCTGGAGACGACACCATATGAATTATGGTTTGGGAAGAAACCTAAGCTGTCGCTTCTAAAAGTTTGGGGATGCGATGCTTATGTCAAGAAACTTCAACCCAAAAGCTCGAACCCAAGTCGGAAAAATGCGATTCATAGGATACCCTAAGGAAACTGCATGGGTATACCTTCTACTTAAGATCCGAAGGCAAAGTCTTTGTCGCTAAGAACGGATGCTTTCGAGAAAGAGTTTTCCTAAAGAAGTAAGTGGAGGAAAGTAGAACTCGATGAAGTACTACCTCTCGAACGGAAAGTGGTGCAGCGCAGAAACCGCTCTGTGATGCCCACACCAACCAAGAGGAAAACAATGATGATGATCAAGGTACTTCTGGATCAAGTTGCACGAACTCAAGGTCCACGAGGACACGCTCGCACTGCAGTGGTACGGGAACCCCGTTATGGAAATCATGTTGCTAGACAACAATGAACCTTCGAACTATGAAGAAGAATGGCGGCCCGGATTCCAACAAATGGCTTGAGGCCATGAAACCAGATAGAATCCATGTATGAAAACAAAGTATGGACTTTGACAGATTTTGCCCGATGATCGGCGAGCTATAGAAAACAAATGGATTTTTAAGAAGAAGACGACGCGATGGTAATGTTACCATCTATAGCTCGACTTGTCGCTAAGGGTTATCGATAAGTTCAAGGGATTGACTACGACGAGACATTCTCCCCGTAGCGCTTAAGTCCGTCTCAATCATGTTAGCAATTGCCGCGATACTATGATTATGAGATATGGCGATGGACGCCAAAACGGCATTCCTTAATGGACATCTTAAGGAAGAGCTGTATATGATGCAGCCGAAGGTTTTGTCGATCCTCGTAACGCTAACAAAGTATGCAAGCTCCAATGATCCATTTATGGACTGTGCAAGCATCTCGAGTTAAACATTCGCTTTGATGAGATGATCAAAGCGTTAGTTTATGCGACTTATGGAGAAGCCTCATACATAAGAAAGTGAGTGGGAGCTCAGAGCATTTCTCCTATTATATGTAGATGACATACTCTTGATGGGAAATGATACAAAACTTCTCGACAGCATTAAAGGCCTACTTGAATAAGTGTTTTTCAATGAAGGACCTTGGAGAAGTTGTTATATATTAGGCATCAAGATCTATAGATAGATCGAGACGCCTCATAGGTCTTTCACAAAGCACATACCTTGATAAGATTTTGAAGAGGTTCAAATGGATCAGTCCAAGAAAGGGTTCTGCCTATGTTACAAGGTGTGAAATTGAGCTCAGTCACCACCACCACGCAAAAGATAAAGAAGAGATGAGTGTCATCCCCATGCTTCAGCCATAGGATCTATTATGTATGCCATGCTGTGTACTGCACTCGATGTAAACCTTGCCGTAAGTTTGGTTGCAAGATACCAAAGTAACCCCGCAAGGAACACCGACAGCGGTCAAGAATATCCCGGCACCGAAAAGGACAAAGGACATGTTTCTCGCTTATGGAGGAGACGAAGAGCTCGTCAGAAGGGTTACGCCGACGCTAGCTTCGACTCAGATCCGATGACTCTAAGTCACAAACCGGATACGCGGTATATGTTGAATGGTGGAGCAAAGAAGTCGGTGCAACCGCAAGCAGCGGCCGTGGCGGATCTACGGTGAAGCGGAGTACATGGCAGCCTCGGAGGCAGCGATGAAGCAATTTGGGTGAAGGAGTTCATCACCGACCTAGGAGTCATACCCAATGCGTTGGGGTCGATCAAACTCTTCTCGGACAACACCGGAGCTATCGCCTCTGCCAAGGAGCCTGTGTTTCACAAGAAGACCAGCACATCAAGCTGCCGCTTCAACTCCATCCGTGAAAATGTTCAAGATGGAGACATAGAGATTTGCAAAGTGCACACGGACCTGAATGTCGCAGATCCGCTGACTAAACCTCTCTCAAGGCAAAACATGATCAACACCGTAACTCTATGGGTGTTCGATTCATCACAATGTAACTAGATTAGTGACTCTAGTGCAAGTGGGAGATCGTTGGAAATATGCCCTAGAGGCAATAATAAAAGTATTATTATATTTCATTGTTCATGATAATTGTCTTTGTTCATGCTATAAATCGTATTATCCGAAATCGTAATACACGGTGAACACTTAGACCACAAATGTCCCTAGTGAGCCTCTAGTCGACTAGCTCACAGATCAATAGATAGTCATGGTTTCTCGACTATGGACATTGGATGTCGTTGATAACGGATCACATCATTAGGAGAATGATGTGATGGACAAGACCCAATCATAAGCATAGCATAAAAGATCGATAGTTCGCTTGCTAGAAGCTTTGCCAATGTCAAGTATCTCTTCCTTCGACCATGAGATCGCGTAACTCCTGCTTACCGTAGGAGTGCCTTTGGTGTATCAAACGTCACAACGAATCGGGTGACTATAAAGGTGCATTACGTATCTCCGAAGTATCTGCGGTCTGACACGGATCGAGATCGATTTGTCACCGTATGACGGAGAGGTATTCGCCCACTCGGTAATGCATCATCATAATGAGCTCAAGTGACCAAGGTGTTGGCCACGGATCATGCATTACGGTATGAGTAAAGTGATTTGCCGTAACGAGACCGAACAAGGTATTGGGATACCGACGATCGAAGTCTCGCAAGTAACGCATCGATTGACAAAGGGAATTGCATATGGTTTGATCAATCTCGACATCGTGGGTTCAACCGATGAAATCATCGAGGAGCATGGGAGCCAACATGGGTATCCAGATCCCTCATGTTGGTTATTGCCCGAGAGTCGCCTCGGTCATGTTCTGTCTCCCAACCCGTAGGGTCTACACACTTAAGGTTCGTGGACGCTAGGGTTAGTAGGAAGACTAGTATGTGAATACTGAATGTTGTTCGAGTCTCGATGAGATCCCTGACGTCACGAGGAGTTCCGGAAGGGTCCGGAGGTAAAGAATAATATATAGGAAGTGGTGATTCGCCATCGGAAAGTTTCGGGTCTCTCAGAAAGTACCGACCACCGGAAGGGTCCCGGGTCCACCGGTGGGGCCACCTATCCTGAGGGCCCCATGGGCCAAAAGGGGAAGGAACCAGCCCACGTGGGCTGGGCGCCTCTAGGCCCACCCCGCGCCTAGGGTTGAAACCCTAGCTGGGGCGCCCCACCGGCTTGGGGGCACTCCACCCCTTGTTGCCGCTCCGGAGATTGATCTCCAGGCCGCCACTTCAGGGGCCTATATAAAGGGGAGGGAGGGGCTGCTGTACGACTTCCAAGGCGCAGCCCTCCTCCCCAACACATCTCCTCCTCCGTAAGAGCTCGGCAAGCCCTCGCTCGAGTATCGCTTCTCCACCATCACCACGCCGCCGCATGTCGGTGGAGCTGTCTTCTCAACCTCTCCTTCCCTTGCCGGATCAAGAAGGAGGAGACATTGCTCGCCCCGCACGCAGTGTTGAACGCGGAGGTGCTGTCCGCTCAAAGACTTGGCATCGGTGATCTGAATCACGTCGAGCACGACTCCATCATCACCTTGCAAGCTTCTCGCACGCGATCTACAAGTGGTATGTAGATGCAAACTCTCTCTCGCTACTCGCTGCTTAGATGAACTCATAGATGGATCTTGGTGAAGCCGAGGAAAAATTTAATTTTCTCGAACGCTCCCCAACAAATAGTTTGTTGATCTCGATTGTAGTGATACACATATTCATAATATTGATGCCAAAAGATGCAAAGTTAATAATGATAGTGCAACTTATTTGTGGCACCGCTTGGGTCACATTTCTGTAAAGCTTATGAAGAAACTCCATAAAGATGGATTTTGGAATCACTTGGTTATGAATCATTTGATGCTTAAGTAACCGTGCCTGTGGGCAAGATGACTAAACTCCATTATCCGAACAATGGAACAAGCTACCGACTTATTGGAAATAATACATACCGATGTATGTGATCCAATGAGTGTTGATGCTCGTGGCAAGTATCGCTATTTTCTCGACCTTCATAAGATGATTTGAGCAGATATGGGTATATCTACTTGATGAAACATAAGTCTGAAATAGTTGAAATGTTCAAAGGATTTTAGAGTGAAGTGGAAAATCATCGTAACAAGAAAATAAAGTTTCGCGATCCGATCATGGAGACTAATATTTGAGTTACGAAGTTTGGTCTTCAATTAAAACAATGTGGAATAGTTTCACAACACGCCCACCTGAACACCACAACGTTATGGTGTGTCCGAACGTCAGAATCAAGACTTTATTGATATGGTGCCATCTATGATGTCTTATCGATGCATTTACCACTATTGTTTTGGGGTTATGCATTAGAGACAGTGTATTCATGTTAAAAAGGGCACCATCTAAACTGCTGAGATTTACACCATATGAACTGTGGTTTAGCAAGAAACCCAAGTTGTCATTTCTAAAGTTTGGGGCTGTGATACTTATGTGAAAAAGTTTCATCCTCGATAAGCTCAAACCCAAATCGAGAAGTGTGTTTCATAGAATACCCAAAGGAAACTGTTGGGTACACCTTCTATCACAGATCCAAGTCAAGATATTCGCTGTTAAAATGGATCCTTTCTAGAGAAGGAGTTTCTCTCAAAGAAGTGAGTGGGAGGAAAGTAGAGCTTGATAAGGTAACTTGTACCTTCCCGAATCGAAAGTAGTTCATCATGTAAATCAGATCCAAAGATTCCTACACCAATTAGTGAGGAAGCTAATGATGATGATCATAAAGCTTCGTGATCAAGTTACTAATGGTCTTTGTAGATCTTCCAGATTAAGATCCGCACCAAAGTGGTACGTAATCCTATTCGAAGTCATGTTTCTAGACCATGATGAACCTATGAACTATGAGGAAGCGATGATGAGCCCAGATTCCGCGAAATGGCTTGAGGCCATGAAATCGAGATGGGATCCATGTATGAGAACAAAGTGTGGACTTTGGTGGAGTCAGCTCATGATCGGCAAGCCATATTGTATAAATGGATCTTCAAGAGGAAGACAGATGCTGATAGTAGTGTTACTATCTACAAAGCTCGACTTGTGGCAAAAAGGGTTTTCGACAAGTTCAAGGTGTTGACTACAATGATATTTTTCAATCAGAAGCGATGCTTAAGTCTGTTTAAATCATAAGTTAGCAATTGCCACATTTTATGAAATCTCGCAAATGGATGTCAAAACTGCATTCCTTAATGGTTTCTTAACGAAGAGTTGTACATGATGCAACCAAGGTTTTGTCAATCCTAAAGGTACTAACAAATATGCAAGCTCCAATGATCCATCTATGGATCGGTGCAAGCATCTCGTAGTTAGAATATACGCTGATAAGTTGATCAAAGATATAGTATTATACGCATTTACATGAAGCCCAGATTACAAGAAAGTGAGGGAGCTCAGAGCATTTCCGATACTATATGTAGATGACATATTGTTGATCGTAAATGATATAGAATTTCTGATAGCATAAAGGATACTTGAATAAAAGTTTTTCAATGAAAGACCTCTATGAAGTTGTTATACATT
>JAHHZJ010007588.1:0-24877 GCA_021437245.1 Aegilops speltoides | reverse complement strand
TTTGTGGAGGCTATAAAACCCTCCACCCCCTTCATTCGTGGAGAGAGCCATCGAAGAACTACCACTCCTACCTTACATTTCCGAGAAGAAAACTACCTACCCTTGTGTTGAGATCGTTGCTCCACTCCCACCATATGAAGCTTGATCTCCCTTCCCAAGTTGCTTTCCACTCAATCCTTTCTTCCACCACAGCCAAACAGGAGGAGAGTTGAGTGTTGGGGAGATTATCATTTGAAGCACAAGAGCAAGGAGTTCATCATCAAACACCATCTATTACCTTTTGGAGGGTGGGCCCCTAGATTGGTTAGGTGTCGCTGGGAGCCTCCCAAGATGTGGAGTTGAACCAAGAAGTTTGTAAGGGCAAGGAGATCGCTTACTGTGAAGATCTACCCAGTAAGGCTAGTCCTCCGGATGCCATGATGGCATAGACAAGGTTGCTTCTTCAGGACCCTTCGGGTGGAGCCTCCGTGGACTCTCGCACCACCTCCGTGGGTTGAAGTCTCCATCAACGGGATTGACAATAGCACCACCATCGGAACCACGAAAAATCTCCGTTCCAAATTGCTTGCTCTTTCCACCTCTTTACTACATGTGCAATTTATTTCCCGCCAATACTCTAGAATTGCATGTTAGGGTGATACTTGACTTGATCATCATTGTGAACTTGCTAAAAACTTGTCTTTATCTAAAGGCTGATTTTATATTGTCAAGTTCTAATCACCCCTCTAGACATACTTTCGATCCTAAAGTGGTATCGAGCTTTTCTCCATTGTATTGGTTTCATTGCATTGACTCCATGTTGGTTTCAAACCAGGAGAGTATGGCCCTAGTGAGGGTAATTTCGAGAGGTCCTTACTTTGATGGTTCAAACTTTGCTAGTTGGAAGCAAAAATGAAAATGCATATTCTGGACATAACCCCGCCGATGGGGCATTATTTGTGTTCTTGCAAGGTGAGTTCTTCGGAAGGAAACATCGGAAGCCAAAGATGATTTGGGATGTTGCAAAACAATGTCAAGCTTGTGACATTCTCTTCAATGCTTTGTGTCCCGAGGAGTTCAACAAAATCAGCCGCCTTGAGAATGCAAAAGAGATTTGGGATACTTTGGTCGAAATGCACGAAGGTACCGAGTCCGTGAAATCAAAGCTAGATGTTCTTCAAGGTCAACTTGACAAGTTCAAGATGGGAAGGTGAAGGAGTCCAAATGTACTCTAGGCTTGCTCATCACAAATGAGATTGCCGGCTTAGGAAGCAAGAAATGACCGAATCGATTCATCATTAAGAAGATTCTCGAGCTTTGGATGGAAAGTATGACACCGGGCACTTTGATCCAAATGATGCCAAACTACAAGAATCTCAAGCCACCGTCATTGGAAGAATTGTTGCTCATGAGATGACACTTAAAGATAAGGAAGAGCTTCCAACAAGTCAAGTGGTGCAAAAGCTACAATTGATGCTCCCACAACCTCAAGTGACAAGCTAGTTTCCAATGAAGAGATAAGCCTAATGGTGAAGAACTTCAAATTCTACAAGAGTAGAAGCAAGGAAAGAAGCTCAAAGTCTAGATCATATGATGAAAAGAGATCTTCTAGTCGTGATCGAAATCATACAATTGTGGAAGACCCGACACTACTCAAATGAATGTTCGGCCCCCACAAGAGAAGAGAAGAATTCCAAGAAGAAGAAGCTCAAGAGAAGAGTCACCTGGAAAGAGAGAAGGAGAGAGATGATCGTTATGAACGAAGATCCTCTCGAGAAGCAAGGATTGGAGAGGAAAGAAAGTCATCAAGGAGCTACACAAGAAGAAAACATCAAGCCTTGGGTGAATGGGCTCCGGCCCCCCCTAATCACTCCAAAGAAGCTACACCCAACCCCGACCAACCAAGATGAAGGTGTTGCCGGTCTTGCTCTGGTCCTCCAACTCCAACTCCTATGACTTATTTGATTCACCAAATGAGGGAATTGGAAGATGCTTCATGGCTAAAGGCCCCAAGGTATCACACCCTGAATTTATTGACTTTGATAGTGATGAGGATGACTTGCTTGGTGAAGATGAGCTTACATGACAAATCTAGTGAGCCAAGTAATGATGAACATGCTAGTAGTCTTAAAAGTCGAGAAGAGTCGAATGACAATGCTATGAAGGAGATTGAGCCTAACTAAAGAACTAAACACTCTTAAGTTAGCTCATGAAACAACTCAAGAAGATCATAGAGAGCTCCTAAGATCTCAGGTTACGCCTTCGAGAAGCTCAATCTAGAGCAAGAACATGAGTTTTAAAAGCTATCAATGACGATCTTCGAAAGAAGAGTTCTTCATATCTTGCCAAACACTTCTCTTGTCTAATTTCTTGCCACCTATTAAAACTAAGCATGACAAGCATAAGAAAAATTTTCATCTAGTAGTAACAATAACCATGCTAAATCCAATATTGTTACTTCTAGTAGTTCTTCTTGATTCCACTAACAATGTTTCGCCAAGTTACACTTGAGAAAGAAAATAGTTTATTGAAAGGGATTATAGAGAAAGGTGTTCAAAGAGCCTTGCCGGAAGCAAGAACTTTGAGGAAATTGTTCCAAGCAAGGAAGGCACCGAAAAGGAATTGGTTTTGAGCGAAAGTTCAAGGGGTGTTGAATGGGAAGAAGGTCAATATCCCACTCCAAAGTTTGTTTCAAAAGGAGAAGTATGATCCATTCTTCCAATGTGGAACAAGCTCAAATGACCTTCCACCACAAGACCACAAGCTAAAAGGCAAACAAGCTTCAAGAGGAGATTGATGCATTCATTGAAGCAACCAAAGCCATGGTCAAGTGGGTTCCAAGGAAACGCCAAGTTCTACTTCTTCAAGCTCAACCATAACCCCAAGGATTCCCATCAAGATGATGTGGATCCCAAGGAAGAAGAACTAGAGGTTTTGAGGGTGACTCGCCAACATACTTCACTCACATTCATTTTGGCAAGGACTTGTGCAATCAACTTCCACATCTTGCACTAGTTCATGGAGTCACAAACCCTCTTGTTGGTAAGTCAAGGACAAGGTAATCATTGCTTTCATGGACATCATCTATTGTGAACTTCAATCTATGTCCATGGATATCCTTGTTTGTTCCTTGTGGGACTAACCCATGTAGGTATTGAAAGTTCAATCCAAAGGATTGCTCCCAACCTTGATGATCTTCATCAACATTGAGCATCCACATCTTCAACATCTACATGAAGTCTTCACGACAACCCAAGGTTTTCCCAAAAGGGTTCCACATCTAGGGGAGCTTTGTTTAAAAATTGAGCTAAAGATCTTCAAATGATGTGAACACATCAATGTTTATGTAAAAGTGGTAACCCCACTTGTGCTTAAACGATGAGTATGACCTATGATCAAATGTTCTCATTTGACTCCTAAGTCAATATATCATATAAAGATGACCTAGTCATCGGTAAATTGTGTGATAGTAGCTAGAGTTTTGATTGTGATGTTTGACATATTTCATTTGCTATCTTATTGTGTGAGCATGTTGGATGCATGATTTTATCCATTCGAGGACATCCATTTGTTGCTTTGGTCTTTTGGATTTTTCTCGACCAAATGGATGGACAAGAATGCCTAAGTACCTCCCCTAGCTATCTATGCTTTCTTGTCTCAAATTCTATTCATGCTTATATCACAAACTTTGAACAAGTTTTTTCGGACCCAACCGAGTGAGGAGCACTTGAGCCACCGATCCGCCAAAAGCCTAACTTCCAAAACCTTCTTAATTTGCCAACTAACCCACTCAAACTCGGTCCAACCGAAAGCACTTGATTGATCTAGGTTTTCACCCTGAAACCGAAGGTACTTTTCGGGTGACCAAGTGTGTAACCGCCAAAGATCCATTCGGTGCCACCGAAGTTTTACAACTCGGTCCCACCGAACAGCGGGTATATATTCCGAGGGCGCGCCATTGATTTACTTCAAAACGCCCGCCTCAAACCCTTGCCTGCCGCCGGGTTCCGGATCGCCTCCGTTGCCACCAGGCGCCTCGCCAGGCTCCGCCACAACGACATTCTTCCGCCAACAGCCCCGGAGAGAAACTCCACCAAGTTAGGTGAGTTTCGATCCCTCCGTGCTTCAACCTCCATTCTATGCATGATTGGTTTGCCTAGCAACTTGCCACGCTTTGAGATCTTCCTATCCAGAATTAGTTCTTTGAACGAAATTCGGAAAAAGTTTTAGGGTTACCACAATTTCGGTGAGACCGATTCTACATTTTCGTTGACCGATTTGGGTTCCGCCAGGACCGCAACCTTTTCGGTCCAACCGAAGTTTAAAATCGTGTGACCAAAATGAGGATTTAGTGAAATTAGTTTTTCGGAAGATAAACCCATTTCGTCCAACCAAAGTGGTGTGAATGGTTCTGAACTTTCGATTCACCAAATTTTAGACTCACCGACCAAATGCATTCGGAAAACCAAAACTGAAATTTAAACTATTTTTTTGCAAAATCTTCCGTAGCTTGGATAACTTTCCTCGCCACACCTAATCTATTCACAAAGGTTGTCACCATGTCGGATGCCGGAAGCCTGTAACAGGTCTGAATCACCAATTTGGAATTCCAGAGGCAGGCACTAGTCCCGAGGCCAAGAGCTTTTCAGATGATGGTGAAAGGAGCACACCAAGTGGTTTGTCCGAGCCACCTGGGTGGAAGAAGAGGAATTGATGAAGAAGATTCTGATTTATATTGAGGAAGAATTTTAAGCCAAAGAGGAAAGTGGTTGCCAAAGAGCATCAAGGGCAAAACCAAGAAAGGCACCAGAAAGTGAAGAAGTCCAACGTTCCAAGAAGCGAGTATGGAAGAGGAAACTTTGGCAAGGTGAAGAAAACTTCCAAGAGGAAGAGGATTGTGCATGATGAAGCACAGATGATGATGATGATGAGGAAGCCACACCTCCCCCGTAAGTCTAAGTTCATGGGGATGCCATCTGGGAGGAGCACCTTCCAAGTCCAAGCCTTCGCCCAAAGAAAGGCAGCCCAAGCCAAGCCCCGCCAAGCCCAAGAAAAACTTCAGAACATCCCAATTTCAGAGAAGAAGAAAGACAAGTCCACCACCGAAATGATGAGGCACCAGACTTGGAACTTCCCGGAAATTGTTCACAATGATGCTCATCCCGAGCTGGAAAAATGAAGGAAAGAAATGATAAAGGTCTCGGCTATGGAGACAAGCGATCCATATGCTGTGAGAAGAAGGACCGGATCCAAGGTTCCACACCAGAGAAAGAAGACTTTATGAGATCGGTATAATGGAAAGAAGCCCATTCAAGTATACCGCTATGTTGACCGGGCATACATTGATAGTGAAAGCACAGAACTTCTTTCCACATGTGCATGAGAGCTTTACTGCATGTGGTGTTGCGATTTTGTTGGTCAAGTCAAGATTGGAATGATGAAATGATTGCAATTCTATGCCACGCCTCATTTCTATCCAGATGGTAAGATCACATGGATGATCAAGGCCAAAGATTCTTTCAACTGTTAAGAATGGGCAATTGCTGAATGCTCCAAAGCCAAGAGAAGATGATGTTGATGTCATGGAATTCCAAGAAGAACCATGAGTCTATGAAAAATATGTACAATGAGGTACCACCAAGGGAAAACTGAAGCTCGCCTTGTATCATCTCCGGCAGGTCTCCCTACCACTAACACAATCGAGGCATACCTTGATGCCCAAGTCCTGAGATCCATGATCGAGGGTATTCTATCAACATGCTGCATATACTTGATCGGCACCTTTAAGGTGATGGACCCGATAGTTGAGACTATCAAGAGGACCCCAGCACTGTAAGAGGTCATGGATTTGCCCCACATCCAGATGCTTATCAATGCCAAGTTTGGCACGGCACCTACTTGTTGGATAGACCACACTTGCCACCGCAGCCCCGAAGCATGAGGACAATGGTTGTGATGGATGAGGATGACCCAACGTCTGTAAGGTCAAGCAAAGTCCGGTGCCAAGAAAGCTAAAGGGAAGGAAGGAAGAGCAGCAGAAAGCCAAACCCAAAGAGTGTTGGAGAGCAGCCCTTGGCTACCCAGAGAATTGAACAACGCTCCGCCAAAGCAGTGCCTCCTGGAGAGTCTTGAGAGGATTGTCAAGACAAGATCCATGCTCGATGTCAAGCCGATCAAGTGCAAGTCACCGCCAAAAGCTTGAGGCGATATCGAGGAAGCAAAGAGGGAGAAGGAAGAGCCAAAGGAGATGGGATGACCTAGTCCAGATGATTATGAACAGCCCGCTTCCGGTTCCTACCGACCCTGACACGTATTCCAAAGGATGCATACCTGGTATACCCTCAAAGACTCCCAACTCCATCGGGCCCACCCAGCCCAAAGGACCACCTCCAGGCCCAGATATCACCAAGCCTTTCAGATGCATCCATCTCAACTCCATCAACCTGCATAGAGCCGCCAAAGAGTCCCTAGTGACGCTTAGCCTATACCTTTTAACTTTTTGGTAACTTGTTGCCAAAGGGAGAAATTTAATAGATCATAGGACTTCGAGAGAGAGAGTGCTTGTCTTTGGCTTTTGTTTTCTTCGCTCATTTTGCGGTCTTTTGAGATACTTTTGAGATTTTCAAGAATTTCGGGTTTGATACTACGCCTTTTCACTTTGATGAGTGCTTGGTCGCATTTATGCCTTAATGTGTGCTTAATGCTTATCATATGCTATTCATATCTTGTATGACCATTTACCTCATGTCTTGGTGATTGGGTGCATGCTATTCATTCTTATCATTTGCGCCCACCAAGATGTATGTGACATGGAAGAGTGACCCATGATCCTAATCGACAGGCATTTGCATTCAAACGCAAATCTTAAATAATGCACAAATTTGGGGAGCTCTTTGCTTATCACATACTTCTCAAAGCATTTATATTATTCATTGATTATATCATTTGTCGGTTTTGATTCATTTGGTCATAATTACCAAAAAGGGGAGATTGAAAGTGCAACTAATCGGTGGTTTTGGTAATTAATAACAAATATATATCATTGAACTAATAGTTTTTGAGAATCATTTCAAAAGTTCAGGATATGGGTATGGCAATGATCAAGAAGTGGACCCAAAATGCTAAGGCAAGCATTGGCAAAAGCTCAAGACTCCATTTTTGGTTTAGTGATCCAAGATCACATTGAGTCCATAGGAAAGCCAATACTATTAAAAGGGATGAGGTTAATTGATCCGGGCTCAAAGTGCTTAGTGATATTCCCAAACTATCGCAATCTTATTAAACACTATAAGTAATCTCGGTCCCACCGATTCCATAAACTCACCACCCGAGATGAACCACCTCCCATATAGCCAAACCCTAGAAATTTCGGATTTTCCGATTTCAACTGGTTCACCAAACTAGTGTTGCCAAGCTTCAGAACCTTCGTTATCAAATCGGTGTCACCGAGATGATAAAGTCGGTCCCACCGAGATTGGCAAACCCTAGTCTTTAAAGAATCACCCGAGATTGTATTTTCGTCCCATCAAAATCCCAACGCTCACAAGATTTGAACTTTGTCTCACCGAAAGGTCAACTTCGGTCCGACCGAGATTGGTCAAATGTGTGTAACGGTTGGATTTTGTGTGGAGGCTATAAATACCCTCCCCCCCCTCTTCATTCGTGGAGAGAGCCATCGAAAGAACTACCACTCCTACCTTACATTTCCGAAAGAAAACTACCTACCCTTGTGTTGAGATCAAGGCTCCACTCCCACCATATGAAGCTTGATCTCTAGCCTTCCCAAGTTGCTTTCCACTCAATCCTTTCTTCCACCACAGCCAAATCAAGGAGGAGAGTTGAGTGTTGGGGAGATTATCATTTGAAGCACAAGAGCAAGGAGTTCATCATCACCAACACCATCTATTACCTTTTGGGGTGGTGCCTCCTAGATTGGTTAGGTGTCGCTTGGGAGCCTCCACAAGATGTGGAGTTGAACCAAGAAGTTTGTAAGGGGAGATCGCCACTTGTGAAGATCTACCCCAGTAAGGCTAGTCCTCCTGGGATGCCATGATGGCATAGACAAGGTTGTTTCTTCGTGGACCCTTCGTGGGTGGAGCCTCCGTGGACTCTCGCGGCCCATCCGTGGGTTGAAGTCTCCATCAACGGGATTGACGATAGCACCACCTATCGGAACCACGAGAAAAATCTCCGGTTCCAAATTGCCTTGCTCTTTCCACCTCTTTTACTACATGGCAATTTCTTTCCGCCGCCAATACTCTAGAATTGCATGTTAGGGTGATACTTGACTTGATCATTTGTGAACTTGCCAAAACTTGTCTTTATCAAAAGGCTGAATTTTTATATTGTCAAGTAGTCTAATCACCCTCTAGACATACTTTCGATCCTACAAGTGGTATCGTAGCTTTGGTCTCCATTGTATTGGTTTCCATTGCATTGACCCATGTTTGGTTTCACAACCTAGGAGAGTATGGCGCCTAGTGAGGGTAATTTTCAGAGGGTCCTTACTTTGATGGTTCAAACCTAGTTGGAAGCATAAAATGAAAATGCATATTCTTGGACATAACCCCTCCGATGGGGCATTATTTGTGTTGGTTGCAAGGTGAGTTCTTCGAGGAAGGAAAAGTTCCGGATCGGAAGCTACAGCGGATGAATTGCGGATGTTGCAAAACAATTCAAGCTTGTGACATTTCTTCAATGCTTTTGGTCCCGAGGAGTTCAACAAAATCAGCCGCCTTGAGAATGCAAAAGAGATTTGGGATACTTTGGTCAAATGCACGAAGGTACCGAGTCCGGAAGGAATCAAAGCTAGATGTTCTTCAAGGTCAACTTGACAAGTTCAAGATGAAGGAAGGTGAAGGAGTTGAAATTACTCTAGGCTTGCTCCATCACAAATGAGATTCCGCTTAGGAAGGGAAATGACCAAATTCATCATCAAGAAGATTCTGAGCTTTGGATGGAAAGTATGACACCGCAGCACTTTGATCCAAATGATGCCAAACTACAAGAATCTCGCCCACCAAGTCATTGGAAGAATTGTTGCCATGAGATGACACTTAAAGATAAGGAAGAGCCACAACAAGTCAAGTGGTGCCATAAAGCTACAATTGATGCTCCCACAACCTCAAGTGAAAGTTTTCAATGAAGAGATAAGCCAATGGTGAAGAATTCAACAAATTCTACAAGAGTAGAAGCAAAGGAAAGAAGCTCAAAGTCTAGATCATATGATGAAAAGAGATCTTCTAGTCGGATCGAATCTATAATTGTGGAAGACCCACACTACTCAAATGAGTGTTCTGCCCCCACAAGAGAAGAGAAGAATCTCCAAGAAGAAGAAGCTCAAGAGAAGAGTCACCTTGAAAAGAGAGAAGGAGTAGAGATGATCCAAGGAACGAAGATCCTCCGGAGAAGCAAGGATTCGGAGAGGAAAGACAAGTCATCAAGGAGCTACACAAGAAGAAAACATCAAGCTCATGAGGAATGGGTCTCCCGGCCCGACCCGACAATCATCCGGAAAGGCTATCACTCCAACTCCACTACAACCAAGATGAAGGTGTTGCCGGTCTTGCTCTGGTCCTCCAACTCCAACTCCTATGACTTATTTGATTCACCAAATGAGGGAATTGAAGATGCTTCATGGCTAAAGGCCCCAAGGTATCACACCTTGAATTTATTGACTTTGATAGTGATGAGGATGACTTGCTTGGTGAAGATGAGCTTTACATGACAAATCTAGTGAGCCTAGTAATGATGAACATGCTAGTAGTCTTTATAGTCGAGAAGAGTCGAATGACAATGCTATGAAGGAGATTGAGCGCCTAACTAAAGAACTAAACACTCTTAAGTTAGCTCATGAAACAACTCAAGAAGATCATAGAGAGCTCCTAAGATCTCGAAAGCCACCTCGAGAAGCTCAATCTAGAGCAAGAACATGAGTTTCTAAAAGCTATCAATGACGATCTTCAAAGAAGAGTTCTTCATATCTTGCCAAACGACTTCTCTTGTCTAATTTCTGCCACCTATTAAAACTAAGCATGACAAGCATAAGAAAATTCTTCATCTAGTAGTAACAATAACCATGCTAAATCCAATATTGTTTCTAGTAGTTCTCTTTGATTCCACTAACAATGTTTCAAGCCAAGTTACACTTGAGCAAGAAAATAGTTTATTGAAAGGGATTATAGAGAAAGGTGTTCCAAAGAGCCTTGCCTTAAGCAAGAACTTTGAGGAAATTGTTCGCAAGGCAAAAGGCACGGAAGAATCAAGGAATTGGTTTTGAGCAAAGTTCAACGCCGAGGGTGTTGAATGGGAAGAAGGTCAATATCCCACTCCAAAGTTTGTTTCCAAAAGGAGAAGTATGATCCTACTTCTTCCAATGTGGAACAAGCTCAAGATGATCTTCCACCACAAGACCACAACAAAAGGCAAGGACAAGCTTCAAGAGGAGATTGATGCATTTATTAACCCTAAAGCCATGGTCAAGTGGGTTCCCAAGGAAACGCCAAGTTCTACTTTTCAAGCTCAACTAAACCCCAAGGATTCCCATCAAGATGATGTGGATCCCAAGAAGAAGAACTAGAGAGTTCTTGAGGGTGACTCCAACATACTTCACTCACATTCATTTTGGCAAGGAACTTGTGCAATCAACTTCCACATCTTGCACTAGTTCATGGAGTCACAAACCCTCTTGTTGGTAAGTCAAGGGACAAGGTAATCATTGCTTTCATGGACATCATCTATTGTGAACTTCAAATGTCCATGGATATCCTTGTTTGTTCCTTGTGGACTAACCCATGTAGGTATTGAAAGTGCCCAATCCAAAGGATTGCTCCCAACTTTGATGATCTTCATCAACATTGAGCATCCACATCTTCAACATCTACATGAAGTCTTCCGACAACCCAAGGTTAGTTTGACCCTTTAAAAGGGTTCTCACATCTAGGGGACTTTGTTTTAAAAATTGAGCTAAAGCATCTTCAAATGATGTGAACACATCAATGCTTTATGTAAAAGTGGTAACCCCACTTGTGTTAAACGATGAGTATGACCTATGATCAAATGTTCTCATTTGACTTAAGTCAATATATTTATAAATGACCTACCATCGAAAATTGTGTGATAGTAGCTAGAGTTTTGATTGTGCATGTTTGACACATATTTCATTTGCTATCTTATTGTGTGAGCATGTTGATGCATGATTTTATCCATTCGAGGACATCCATTTGTTGCGGTCTTTTGGATTTTCCTGACCAAATGGATGGACAAGAATGCCTAAGTCCTCCCCTAGCTATCTATGCTTTCTTGTCTCAAATTCTATTCATGCTTATATCACAAACTTTGAACAAGTCTTTTTTTGACCCAAGGAGGAGGAGCACTTGAGCCACCGATCCCCAAAAGCTTAACTTCCAAAACCTTTAAGTAATTTCGGCCACCAACCCACTCAAACTCCTTCCAACCGAAAGCACTTGGATTGATCTAGGTTTTCACCCGTGAAACCGAAGAATTTTTCGGCAAGTGTTAATCGCTGGATCCATCTTGCCACCGAAGTTTTTACAACTCGGTCCCACCGAAGCCTAAAGGGTATATTTCCAGGGCAGCGGTTGATTCCACTTCAAACGCCGCTTCAAAACCCCTTTGCCGCCCAGGTCTTCCGGATCGCCTCCTTGCAGAGGCGCCTTGGTCTCCGTCCCATTAACACATTTCTCCGGCTTTAACCAGAGAGAAACTCCACCAAGTTAGGGTGAGTTTCGATCCTCTCGGCTTCAACCTCCGATTCTATGCACGATTGGTTTGCCTAGCATCTTGCCACGCTTTGAGATCTTCCTATCCAAAAGATTAGTTCTTTGAACGAAATTCGAGTAAAAGTTTTAGGTTAGGTTTCAAAATATCTTCGGGAGACCGATTTACATTCTCGGATGACCGAGGCTCGCCAAGAGCACCTTCGTCCAACCGAAGTTGTGAAATCGGTGTGACCGAAATGAGGATTTAGTGAAACCCTAGTGTTTTCGGGTAAGATGAAACCCATTTCGTCCAACCAAAGTGGTGTGAATGGTTTTTAACACTTGGATTCAAAATTTTAGACCGGCCTGACCAAATGCATTCCTTGGAAAACCTAAAACTGAAATTTGAACTCATTTTTTGCAAAATCTTCCCATGGATAACTCTTCACTCGCCACACCTAATCTATTCACGGTTGTCACCATGTCGATGCCGGAAGGTAAAGGTCCGAATCACCAATTGCTGAAATTCCAGAGGCCACTAGTCCCGAGGCCGAGCCGATGATGGTGAAGGAGCACCCAAGTGGTTTGCCCCTCCACCAGAAGGGAAGAAGAGGAATTTAAAAGATTCTGATTTAAGTTGAGGAAGAGATTTCCGCCAAAGAGGAAAGTTTGCCAAAGAGCATCAAGGGAAAAACCAAGAAAGGCACCAAGAAGTGAAGAAGTCCATCTGAAGAAGTGAAATGGAAGAGGAAACTGGCAAGGTGAAGAAAACTTCCAAGAGGAAGAGGATTGTGCATGATGAAGCACAGATGATGATGATGATGATGAAGCCCACAGCCCCTCCTCAAGTCTAAGTTCAGGGTGATGCCACCCAAAGGGAGCACCTTCAAAGTCCAAGCCTTCCGCTTCCCAAAGAAAGGCAGCTAAGCCAAGCCCCGCCAAGCCCAAGAAACCGTCAGAAATCCCCAGAAAGAAGAAAGAAATGTGCCAATTGAGTCGATGATGAGGCACCAGATTGGTCAAACTTCCAAATTGCCAATTCACAATGATGCTCATCCTCGAGCTGAAAACATGAAGGAAAGAAAGGATAGGGTCTCGGTTGGAGACAAGTATCCATATGCTGTGAGGAAGAAGGATTCGTAGATCCAAGGTTCCACACCGAGAGCAAAGAAGACTTCTATGAGATCGGTTAATGGACAAGAAGCCCATTGTTGCGTAAATTTATGTTGACCGGGCATACATTGATAGTGAAGAGCACGAGACTTCTTTCCACATGTGCATGAGAGCTTACCATGTGGTGTCATTGATTTCATGGTCGGGTCGAAGATTGGAATGATGAAATGATCATGCAATTCTATGCCACCTCATTTCTATCCGATGGAAAGATCAATGGATGATCAAGGCCAAAGATTTCTTCAACTGTTGAAGAACAGAGTGAATGCTCCACAAGAGAAGGATGATGTTGATGTCTATGGATTCCCAAGAAGAACCATGAGTCTATGAAAATATGTACAATGAGGTACCAAAGGATGAAACCGAAGCTCGGCTCAAGGTATCATCTCCGTGGTGTCTCCCTACCACTAACAACCTGAGGCATACCTTGATGCCCAAGTCCGAGATCATCGCATGATGAGGGTATTCTATCAACATGCCCATATACTTGATCGAAGGCACCTTCAAGGTGATGGACCCGATAGTTGAGACTATCAAGAGGACCGCAACTGTAAGAGGTTGTGGATTTGCCTGACATTCCAGATGCTTATCAATGCCAAGTTTGGCACGGGCACCTACTTGTTGGATAGACCACACTTGCCACCGCACCCCGAGCATGAGGACAATGAAGTTGTGATGGATGAGGATGACCCAACGTCCTGAAGGTCAAGCAAAGTCCTGGGCCAAGAAAGCTAAAGTTGAGAAGGAAGCAAAGAAAGAGCAGCCCTAAACCCAAGAGTGTTGGAGAGCAGCCCTTGAACCCAGAATTGAACCGCCTCGCCAGCATTGTGCGCCTTGGAGAGTCTTGAGAGGATTGTTGAAGACAAGATCCATGCTCGATGTCGTCGATCAAGTGCAAGTCACCCCAACAAGCTTGAGGCGATATCGAGGAAGCAAAGAGGGAGAAGGAAGATCATGGGAGATGCAGGATGACCTAGTCCAGATGATTATGAACAACCGCCCTGTTTACCAGACCTCGATCACCGCTATTCCAAAGGATGACACCGTGGCTACAGCCTCAAAGACCTCCCACAGCCCATCGGCCCACTCCAACCCAAAGGATAACCCTCCAAATCCACGACATCACCAAGTTTTGCAGGCACCATCTCAACTCCATCAACCTCCAAGAGCCGCCAAAGAGTCCCTAGTGACGCTTACTCTATACCTTTTCAACTTTTGGTAACTTGTTGCCAAAGGGGAGAAATTGTATAGATCAAGGACTTCGAGAGAGGTTTGTTTTGCGCTTTTTTTCGCTCATTTATGGGTCTTTTGAGATACTTTTGAGATTTTCAAGACATTTCGTGTTTGATACTACGTTTTCTACTTTGATGAGTGCTTGGTTTATTTATGCCTTAATGTGTGCTTAATGCTTATCATATGCTATTCATAGTATGACCATTTACTCATGTCTTGGTGATTGGGTGCATGCTATTCATTCTTATCATTTTGTGCGCCCACCAAGATGTATGTGACATGGAAGAGTGACCCATGATCCTAATCGATTGTGCATTTGCATTCAAACGCAAATCTTAAATAATGCACAAATTTAGGGGAGCTTTTGCTTATCACATACTTCTCAAAGCACAATATTATTCATTGATTATATCATTTGTCGGTTTTGATTATATGTTGTCATCAATTACCGGGGAGATTGAAAGTGCAACTAATCCCCGTGGTTTTGGTAATTAATAACAAATATATATCATTGAACTAATAGTTTCTTTGAGAATCATTTCAAAGTTAAAGGATATGGGTATGGCAATGACCAAGAAGTGGACCCCTCAAAATGCTAAGGCGCATTGGCAAAAGCTCAAGACTCCATTTTTGGTTTAGTGATCCAAGATCACATTGAGTCCATAGGAAAGCCAATACTATTAAAAGGGATGAGGTTATGTTAATGATCCGTTGCTCAAAGTGCTTAGTGATATATCTCCCAAACTATCAAGAATCTTCATTCCAATATACACTATAAGTAATCCGGTCCCACCGATTCCATAAACTCACCACCCGAGATGAACCACCTCACCATATAGCCAAACCCTAGAAATTTTATTTTCCGATTTCAACTCGGTTCACCAAACTAGTGTTCAAGCTTCAGAACCTTCTTATCAAATCGGTGTCACCGAGATGAAAAGTCGGTCCCACCGAGATTGGCAAACCCTAGTTTTGGAAGAATCGACTCACCGAGATTGTATTTTCGGTCCCACCGAAAATCCCAACGCTCACAAGATTTGAACTTTCGGCTCACCGAGTTGTCAACTTCGGTCCCACCGAGATTGGTCAAATGTGTTAAGGTTGGATTTTGTGTGGAGGCTATAAATACCCTCCACCCCCTCTTCATTCGTGGGAGAGAGCCATCGAAGAACTACCACTCCTACCTTACATTTCAGAAGAAACTACCTACCCTTGTGTTGAGACTGTTGCTCCACCCCACCATATGAAGCTTGATTCTAGCCTTCCAAGGCTTTCCACTCAATCCTTTCTTCCACCACAGCCAAATCAGTGAGGAGAGTTGAGTGTTGGGGAGATTATCATTTGAAGCACAAGAGCAAGGAGTTCATCATCACCAACACCATCTATTACCTTTTGGAGGGTGGTGCCTCCTAGATTGGTTAGGTGTCGCTTGGGAGCCTCCACAAGATGTGGAGTTGAACCAAGAAGTTTGTAAGGGGCAAGGAGATCGCCTTACTTCTTCACCCGAGTAAGGCTAGTCCTCCGGGGATGCCATGATGGCATAGACAAGGTTGTTCTTCGTGGACCCTTCGGGTGGAGCCTCCGGACTCGCAGGCATTCTCCCCTTGGGTTGAAGTTCCATCAACGGGATTGACGATACACCCCTATCGGAACCACGAAAAAATCTCCGTTTCCAAATTATGCTTGTTTCTTTCCACCTCTCTTTACTACATGTGCAATTTATTTCGCTAATACTCTAGAATTGCATGTAGGGTGATACTTGACTTGATCATCATTGTGAACTTCCAAAAACTTGTCTTTATCAAAAGGCTGAATTTTTATATTGTCAAGTAGTCTAATCATAGACATACCTTTCGATCCTACAATATCGCTATGTTCTTACTTCACGATGATTTGAGTAGATAAGAGTATATTTACTTGATGAAACACAAGTCCCAATTATTGAATGGTTCGGGATTTCAAGTGAAGTTGGAATCATCGTGACAAGAGGATAAAATGTCAAGATATGATCATAGAATGAGTATCTAGTTACGAAGCCGGAACTAATTAAGATGGGTGGGAAAATTGTTTCACAATTAAACCCCTAACAATTATAGTGTGATGGTGTGTCCTAACATCATAAAGGCACCCTATTGGATATGGTGCTTAAGATGTCTTCTTTCTAATTACCACCTATCGCTCATGGGTTAGGAAAAGAGACAAACCATTCACTTTAATTAAGGCACCAATTCCCTGAGACGACACCATTTGAACTATGGTTTAAAACCAAGTTGTCGCTTTCTTAAAAGTTTTATGGCTTTATGTGAAAAAAAATCAGGTTGTTAAGCCTTTAAACCCAAAGCGGATAAAATGCATCTTCATGGAACACCCAAAAATTGGGTATACCCCAATTAGATCCCAAAAGCAATAGGGATTGTTTTGAATCGGGTCCTTTCGAGGAAAAGTTTCCAAAATTGAGGGAGGATGGTGGAGACTTGATGAGGTTATTGAACCATCATTCAACTAGTGTGTGGTAGGCCAGGAAGTTGTTCCCAGAAGGCCAACACCAATTGAAGTAGAAGCCTAATAGTGACTGAATTTGGATCAAGTCACCACTGCATTTGAGGGTGACAAGGATGCATACAACTCGGAGTCACAAGAACCTGCTGAAGGTCATTTGCTAGAAACAATGAACCCACAGCCATGGAGAAGCCCGGGATGGGCCCATATTCGACTAATGGTTAAAGCCATGAACCGAGATAGGATCCATTATGCCAACGATGGACTTTGGGGTGGACTTCCTGATCGGGAGGGAGTCCCGATTAGGGGTGTCCCGGACGCCGAATCATCGCCCCACGGGACCGACTGAAGATAAAGATTGAAGACCTTCCCCGGGTCCTGGAGGGGACTTTTCTTGGCGGGAAGGCAAGCTTAATGACACGGATATGTAGATCTCCTACCATTGTAAACCCATCAGGTAACCCTAGCCCTCCCGTGCCTATATAAACCGGAGGGTTTTAGTCCCGAGACACAACATCCATTACAAGAATCATACCATAGGCTAGCTTCAGGGTTTTAGCCTCCTTCATCTCGTGGTAATCCACTTTGTAATACATATCATCAATATTAATCAACAGGAAGGGTTTTACCTCCATCAAGAGGGGCCCAACTGGGAAATCATGTCCCTCCCTCCCACCATCCCCTGACGCAAAGTCGGGACCCCTACCAGATCCGCCGGTTTTGAAAGAATTGGTGCTTTCATTGAGAGTTCCCTTGTGGTCCCAACCATAGGGCTCCCATTGGCCCTTCAATCAACAAAACGCCGGCCCTGGTAGACTTTTCCCCGGATCTTCAGATTCCGGGGTTGAACCCGGGCAAATTACTTGGCCATCCGAGCAGATCGAAGCTACGCCCGCCGCCCTTCGGCCTAAACTTCAGGGCCGGCATCCACGGGATTTACCGAGGACCGACCAACCGCATCCAACCGACGGGCAGATTTGGCCCGCCGGAAAGGCCTTTGGCCGGGAATAATCCGGCCCGCCCAGTCCGGAGCCGACGCCCAACGAGGACCTGGCCGGACACCCTGGGGTTGCAACTTCCGGGCCCAAGGAGCCAACGCCGACCTTTGTCCCCCTATAATTCCGGATTGAGGTGCCGGACTTCGCCGGAACCCCTTCGGCCTCCAATCTCCATTGGGCCCGATCATGGAGTTCACCATCATGACATCTTTCAAAGACTTCCCTTTGGCGACATTCTAAATTCCAAAAGGCATCTTCGCATCCGGAGAACCCCCGATTATTTGATGGTTGGGATGGACAACGGGAAATTCAAACCCACCCACCACCCACTTTTAGCCATTCCGACGATCTAACCGACATGCTAGATTACTTCCTAAACATCGACGGTTGGACGACAATGCCGAAATTAAGAACCAAGGAACGAGGCAACCGAACCCATGATGTTATATGGTGGATACCCAAAGGAAGCGTAACGAGGACCAACGAGCGGGAAAAGGATAATCCCAAAAACAACCAAAACGGCGACGAAAGGTTTTAAGTCCCGCCGAAACAACAAAGGCCCCAATGACCCAGAATAGAGGAAAGCAAACCAAAGGGACTTTAACATGAAGCCGCAAACCTCAACAGACTTAATTCGAAATCAATCCATGCCCCAAAACCAAAGCCCAGAGACCAAGCCACAACCCACCGGAGAAAAGAGTTTGAAAAGACTCGCCGCCATGAAGAAGTTTGGAAGGAAAACGAAGCCCAAAAAAGGAAGAAATACTTAATTGAGGTGGAGCAAAGTGCTCAAAATCGCAGACAAATACGGAATGGCCATCAATCAAAGATACCCGCGCAAGGTCCCAGAATTTGACGAGGAAGCCATAGAGCCCCCACAACAAAAAACAAAGAGGCCAAGGTCGAAGACGCCATGATAGGCCAAACCCACAAGCGGGCCAAACTTTAACCCCATGATCCCGGAAAATGATGGCCCAATTAATTCCATTTACCCAAAAAAGAGGCCCCGGAAAAAACAACACGCCAAGTGTTCAAGACGACGGAAAACACCCAATACAAGGGCCCAAGACACCCCTATGTTTCACCAATGAAGTGTTGGATCATGAATTTCAAAGAGGGTTTAAAACCCATAAAAAGAGGCTTATATTTTAACAATGGAATCCCGAGAGTCCGATAGAGGATTATATCTTACATACACATGGCAGAGGAGATGACCTCCACGCCATAAAAATATCCACCCTCAAGCTTCAAAGGGCCAGTCGGCATTGGCTCAAAAGCCTCCTTAAAACATCAACAGTTGGGAAGAGCTTGAGGACGCGTTAGAGCAAACCAAGGGATTATGTCCGCCCGATGGCAAACGATCTAATTATAAATCAATTCCGGAGTTGGCCACAGAATTCGGAATGTGTTCCCATTAAAAGAACCAAATAGTCGACGTCCGGACCCAAGCCTTAGAACTTTCAAACACAACGTCCCAGACAATGGTTTTCCCAGACACCTCCCAAGAGAAGCCGAGGACAATGTCCGGCTAATGTTTCTGGACCCGCTTTGGAAGACAAATGGGCTAGCAAGATGCACCAAAGGCACCCAAGTACATCCGAGATAAGAGATGGAAAGGGAAATCACCGGAAAAAGATCAAAAATAAAGAGAAAAGCCCAAAGAACAATTTACCAACCGCCGGATTCAAAAGTCATCCAAAACAACAAAACACCGCCCTTAAGGACAACAAAGGAGAAATATCCAACTTAAACAAAATTTTGGATCGGATATGTCAAATCCACAAGACCAAGGCTCGCAAACCACACCCACCGAGATTGTTGGGTTTTCAAAAGTCCGGCCGATCAACCCAACACGGGGCTCCAACCAAGCGAGGACGACGAAAAACCCCACCGTTAGGGCACCGAAAACAAAAAGACTTCCCACAAGAAGTCAAAGTAGAAAACCTACTTATGTGATAATACGGAATAACAATGCGACACCCGCTAAGATGGGTCTCGCCCAACCCCACCAACCCGGGATTGGATGTCAAAACCAATCACTTTTACCACCGGATTATTCCGTATGTTAGAAATGCACGATGCTTCCGATATTGATCCTACAATCACGGACTACAATTTAACAAGTCCCGATGGACGGCGGCAAACATTTAAACTCGCCATATCCGAACACAACCAAAGTTGGGGATAGATTCCTTAAAATTCAAAGCCGCACCCTTTAAAGGAGGACGCCTCCCTTACGCCAAGTGCACATGCTCCTTATTACTAGAAGTTGTGTTCGGTCAAAACTTCCGACCTAAAAACTACCTTCCATATCGCCCCATTAAAAGTAGCTATCAACCACCAAACCGGCTTTGTCCGCTTAACCAATACCACATTACGGATTCATAATTAAAATGCCCGGTCCACGTGGCATCATTTCAATTAAGAGGGTTATCTAAAGACCCGGGACACGGCTAGACGCCCTAAATGTTAGGTTCCTAGCCAAGCAACCCCTTCAAGGGGTTTGGTAAGCAATAATGAGCCAATATAGACTCCGCTTTATTTATTTATTGATATTTTTTCATACACTTTTTTCGACGATTTCTCCTCAAACCAAGTTCCTTTTACGATGAACACCGGCCCACCCGGCCCGTGATAACGGCACAACGGAGACACATGCGCAACGCAAGAGGGACCCGCTTAGGATTCTTTCGATTAAGACCCCAAAACCTTTTTTTACCGTCTCTTTGTTGCTATAATCCCCGGTTTTTCATGAAACCAGAGGATATCGACGTTTTGGCATCGGGCCGGCCGTAGGACGCCGCCTGCATTTAGACACAAGGGGTTTAGGGCATTGTTTCGCCTTTATAAAAAGACCGAACAATTTTAGGGAGGTTCGTGCCTGAAGTTAGGCCTTTATGGCATCACTTCCTCTTCTTTTGTCAAATGTTTTGGGCCCGGCCCTGTGTTTCTGCCTTTACGCCCATCACGCCAACACCGGCACTAGGAGAATTATTGGACAGCCCCGCCTCGGGCCGGCAGCACCTCAAAGAGAAAGCGAAAACCGACCGGCATGATATAGCGAGAGACCGGTCAAACCACATCGACCAACCGAATGCTTAGAATTCTCCGCCTGACGGGACTGCTTCCGGTTAGGCACACACCCGCCTCAATTGAGAGCGCGTGCCCCTGTGGGCTATATCGAGTCCCACCCTCAACCCAATGGCTAATGAAAGTGATAAAGCATCATAGTCCGTTGTCATTTCATGCTACCACCCTTAAAGGACCGAGACGCCATTAAGTGTGAAAATTATTTTTTTCCAACACCCCGACTTTGTGGTAAATGCCGAAACGCCATCTTTTAACAACATATACATAAACGGCCGGATAGGAGATATTCCTCCGAACGCATAAGTATAAAAAGCGATTACATCATAACCATTGTTTTCAAAAAAAACGCCTAATTCAACGTGACATTTTTCGAGCACCGACTTATTAACGGCACCAATAACCTCCCCAAAATGTGGTCAAGGGTAACCGCTTTCGGCCCAACCCGGGGTTAAACAAACGGCATCCATCTCCGGCCCAATGTTTCACACGGGCAAGGGCCATCCATGCACCCTCTATGCAGCCAACCGCTTATCAACTTGAGATGTGGCACCGCCTCCAAGAAATTGCTGAATAAGCCAAAATAGCCACCGTTTGGGCCTTCTCCGCCCATGAGTCCATATCCGCTCGGGTCCGGAAACCATTCGGCCTCAGCCCATTTCCAAAACCTCAGGAAGTGAACGATCCAAATGGAATTAGACCAAAACAGCTTTTCCGCCTTTGTGATCCTTCCGACTTGGAAGGCACAACCGATCCCCGGACTCGTCAAGTCCAATATGGATCCTCCGACCCACAACCGCCAAGCCCATATTTTGATCCGGAAATCACGGCGTGGTAAAAGGCTTGCCACCCAATGTTCTCCCGGGCGCAGCCCTTCCTTTAGTTGAGTTGGAACCGGCATCCTTGGCTTCGGGTGGCCTTCCCCGGTCTTCCCCGTCCGATAGGCGCCTTTTCAAGAGCCTTCATTGCGTCGGTAGCATTCCTTCAAAACGCCACCGCCATTCTTCCTCTTCGGTGGTGCATCCTTTTCCAACCTCCTCGGCCCTTTCAGGAAATTTCAGATATCCTTTTCCGCCCTTGGCTTGAGAAGTTCTCCCGGTTTTCCCACAAAAGAAGAACACCATCCCGCTAAGATAAAAAGTAAGTGGGCTTTTTGCTCCCCTTTAATAGGTACTGGGGACACATTTACCTTTCCGTTTGGGCTTTGACTAGCGATGTCCGGATCCGCATTATCGAAGGCCGACATTCAACAACCCATAAGTCCGGCTAGCCCCGGACTATCCGCCAACCAAAGGAAAGGCGACACTCAATACCCGGATTTTGATCCTCAAGACCCGTCATTTTCGGCAACTTACCGAAGTCTGGGGATATCTAAGGGCGACTTTCGCAAAGTCCAAAAGGTGCGGCTTTTACGCATTCCTTTCAAACCCCGCCAAAGAAACTCCTAACGGATTAAGAATCCGCCCGGGGATCAAATCCTTCCAATCACCATGCTCATCAATGCACGGTGATCTTCTGAGATGGACGCCCTCTCAACAATCCTTCCTCCCCCCGGCCGAACACTAGTCGGCGCCGAACCTTCGCTCGCTGGCTCGGGATACCCTCCGTGATTTACACTTCCTTGTGTTTCTAATAATAAAGAAAGCAGACGGAGGCGCCCGCCTTCCATCATCTCCACGGATCCCAAGACGAGCTCATCCGAGAAGGGTCGCAGATCCAACCGCAAGGTAAAAATTTCGGTTATCCCTGTAACAAATAGGGATGTTTCATTAATGAACTCCCTTTTCTACTCACGGCTCACTGGAGGGCTGATCCTTTAGAGAAGATCGGCCGGGACCTCCCTGCAGCAGACCCTCCGTGAAGATTTCTTCCCCGCTTAGGGGCTTTGGCCTCCGGTCTTAGGCGGTCCTCTTTCCCCGGAGGGAGGGATTTGACCCCTTCTTCGCCCTTGGGAGGTGGTACCCTCTATTTTCCCCCTTCTTCCCCGCCAATTCCAACATTCCGATCAACACGGGCCTCCAGGTCTGGAGGGGGGACGGAAACGACGTTTTGCTTGGCGCTTATCCACCCCCTGAAAGGATAACGGGTTAAAAGGGAATTGTAGAAAGGCAAACAAACGGGGCCAACACTAAGCTACTTATTTGAGTATTCCATTGCGCTTAGGCCGATTTCGTCAATTCGACACCGTCAGTCCAAAGAATAACTTGTACATCTCCACGGGTGCCGGCCCAAAAGTGTTGGAGAACGGTCCCTCCGGATTGAACTCCCATAGCCGGAGGGACGGCGTTAGGGTAAGATGCCCGATTAGCATGACCGATCACCACACCAGACGATCTCCTCGCTTGAGGTCTCGAACCGCCTACAATAGGGGCAGCTTTGACGGCCCCAATTGAGCCTCTCACCCAACATCAACCGTGGAGGTCCCGAAAATGAAGGCGCGGCCGCCGCCCTTTGAGCGGGATATAGAACCACTTTGCCACGCCGAGCTCCTTGGAAGGAGCCCCCACGGGCATCGCCTCCCGCTATGGCCACCCCCCGACCGCTTGACGCCCCAATCATCTTCGCCCACATTGAAGGTCTTCACCACGCCAAAGTGGGGTGAGGGAAAAGGCTTCCAGAAAATAAATGCGGAAATATGGAGGATGGACCGACCAAGTCATGGAAACCAGCCGTGTAGAACATGAGCCCTCCACGAAAGGATCCGCTGGAAGCCTAAACCCGACGGAGGTGGGATAAAAGACGACGACCACCGGCCTGGAGGGGTAGGCCCTTCAGGGCAACCTATAACTGGGCTTGGCCTCTCGAGTTTTAGCACCCCCTCCCGGAGGGGAGGGATCCACCGCCCTGAAGGTTGGAGCCGACATTGTTAAGGTCCGAGGCACCAACTGGGGCCTTGGGTTGGAACTTGAGCGAGGAGAGGATTCGGGAAGATTGAAGAAAAGAGATGAGCCTTGGTCCTATTATAAAGAGGGAATACCAAGGCCCCGGACGCTCGGGACTGCCTAGAGGAGGCATGGCGATTGGGGTTTTACCATGACCTATTGATGAGAATCCCGAATAAAGGGAACACGACCCGCTCACAAGACATGCCAAGGAAACTGTTTTGCTAAACGCTACCGAGGTTTATAAAAAAACAATTCAAGTAAAGGCTTGGTAGTGGTGTGACCCATGCCACAAAATACGCCGCAGATTGAACTTGTGTTATATTATTTTCTAGGGGAACATGGAATTTATTTTGGAGCACATACCCGTGTTCACAACTTCTCCGATTATTTGAGGATGAACCCGCCTTGTGCCAAATTAGTGCCCACTCATCCCTAAGCCGTTCGGGGCTACCGGGACCTGATAGGGGTGTCCACGGGACTATCATCGTCCCGGACTCCAAGACTACGAAGATACAAATTGAAGACTCCCCCCTGTCCGGATGGGATTTTCCTTGGCGTGGAAGGCAAGCTTGGGAACGGATATGTAGATCTCCTACCATTGTAACCACGTAACCCTAGCCCTTCCTTATATAAACCGGAGGGTTTTAGTCCGGGACACAAATCCATTACAACAATCATACCATAGGCGTTCAGGGTTTAGCCCTTGATCTCGTGGTAGATCCACTCTTGTAATACAATCATCAATATCAATCCCAAGGAGTCCTCAGGGGTCCGGACACCACATCAATCCCAATCCAAATAAGATGAAATTAAACTGCCTTCCCAAGGTTTTCTCTGGAAGGCAACTTAAACATTGTGATCTCCTACCATTTAACCACTCGGAACCCCATTTTCCGGGTTTTAAACCGAGGGCTTTAGTCCGTGGACAACAAATTCAAAATCTACCATAGGCAGTTCAGGGTTTGCCCCGATCCGGGTGTCTACCGTCCCCTTCACAATATTTCAAGGCAAGGGTTTTATCCTCAGGGCCCCAACCTTAAAAACTTGGTTCCTACTCTTGTTACCTTGCCGACGCCGCTCGGCCCTACCCGAACCCCGTTTTAAACCACTTGGGATTAATTCCTCCTTCGCCACCAAGGGGGAGCCACCCATCTTCAAAGAGGATTTCGCCGGACCTTCCGCCCCAAACTATCCGCTTGGTGGTTTTCTACCCCGTCCGCCGCCGCGAATGCTTTAGCCCCAAGTAATTCTTTGTCACCCAGTTGTAATTAATCCAATAGAGCTTTCCTAACCAGTCTGGCAG
>JAHHZJ010007586.1:0-15171 GCA_021437245.1 Aegilops speltoides | reverse complement strand
CTCCGCTTGTACCTTTTATTCACCATTATATGCATCGATATGACTTAAGTTTTGGCCAAGATGGGTTGTTCGGCTCTCGTGCTTACCCCTTACATTCCTGATTTTTGCTAGGTGGTAAAGGAGCACCTTCATGATTGTTACCACGGTCACCTAACGTACCTCAGAATGGGTAAGTCGAAAGCTAGCGTCTTAAGGGAATATTCGTCGGTGAACTAAAAGACTAATTTTACTTATTCATTTATCTGCCCCTGATGTTTTTCTCGCTTTTTCGCATCTAACATGCACTTCAGGCATGCCTCCTGTGGAAAGGAACCCCTAACGAACTATTCTCCCGAAGATGTTTCTTACTAACCATGTAATATAACATAACTAGTTGGGCACTTGTCTGATAAAGCACTCATGACCCCTACGCCTGGTCTCCACGCATGCCCCGGTACTTACATAACCGCAAGGGTATTCGGACACACTCCGGACTATCGGGTCCCGAGGTTGAAGCAAAAAGGTCTGCTACGACAAACGATCTACAATCCGGCTAGAAGACATTTTACATGTCATTTTAAATTACATAGTCAAATTGACTAATTGTATTCGCTTTCGCACCATCTAATAGGTTGTCTAGTTTACAGACTGCTGGAATACTTTGCGCCAACTCTACTTGGCCGCACACTAAGCTCCACAGGATCTCCTTCCCATCAGCCCCACAGTCCGACTCGCCATGTGGTTTGGGTCACTTCGGTACCGTGATCTTCACCATGGCCTCAGCCTTCTCGGCGCTTTGACGGCAGCCGATATCTTCCATAGTCGAAGCGCCATGCTCCCTCAAGCTTCTCGCAAGCTTTCCAAGGCCTTCGGTAGGGAGATGGATGGCCACAGGCTCGGGCGACGCCTTGTCGGTGTCAAACCGCGGATCTCGGTAGGGGGTCCCAACTGTCAGCCTAGGCGGATGGTAATAGGAGACAAGGGACACAATGTTTTACCTAGGTTCGGGCCCTCTCGATGGAGGTAAAACCCTATGTCCTGCTTGATTAATATTGATGATATGGGTAGTACAAGAGTAGATCTATCACGAGATCAAGGAGGCTAAACCCTAGAAGCTAGCCTATGGTATGATTGTTGTAATGTATGTTGTCCTACGGACTAAAGCCCTCCGGTTTATATAGACACCGGAGAGGGCTAGGGTTACACAGAGTCGGTTACAATGGTAGGAGATCTACATATCCGATGCAAGCTTGCCTTCCATGCCAAGGAAAGTACCATCCGACACGAGCCGAGTCTTCAATCTTCTATCTTCGTAGTCTTGAGTCCGGCGGATAATGATAGTCCGGCTGTCCGACACCCCTAGTCCAGACTCCTCAAGAGTCCCTCTAACCAGCTCTTCAATGACGATAAGTCCGGCAAGATATTGTTCGGCATTGCAAGGCGGTTCCTCCCTTGAATAATCCAGAGAAGATCATGAACACCAGGATAGTGTCCGCTCGCAAAATAACTTCCACATTCCATCGAGAGAGAATAAAATGCACACCGAGCTCGATCGCACGACGACAGCGGCGTGACATCCCACCGCCACCAAGCCTTTGTTTGAATTGCTTTTCGATCACCCAAAGACGCTTAGCGCGTTTCTTGGCACGCCTTGTCGGGCGTAGATCGTTCCCTTATTCCGGATTCTCATCAAACGACGGGTAACCCAACCCCCTCCGCCACGCCTCTATCAAGGGGAATCCAAACGGTCACGGAGATGGCCCTTGTATTTCTTCCTTTATAAGAGGACCAAGGTGGGGAACGAGTAATTTCAAAAAATTCCAACGCACACGCAAGATCATGGTGATGATATAGCAACGAGAGGGGAGAGTGTTCGCTCACGCACTGTGAGACCGTGAAATGTAAGCTAGCACAACGCTGTTGATGTAGTCGACGCCTTCACGATCCGACCGATCCAAGCACCGAACGCACGGAGCCTCCGAGTTCAAAGACACGCTCAGCTCGATGACGATCTCCGCCTCCGATCCAGCCAAGCTCCGGAGATGAGTTCCACAAGACGACGGTGTGGTGACGATGATAATGTTCTATCGGCGCAGGCTTCGCCTAAACTCCGCGACGATATGACCGAGGTGGAATATGGTGGAAGGGGCACCGACACGGCTAAGGAACGATCCGAGATCAACTTGTGTGTCTATAGGGTGCCCCGCCTCAGATATAAAGGAGGGAGGGGGAGTGTGGCCGACCCTTAGGGGTGAGCTCGAGGAGTCCTACTCCCACCGGGAGTAGGACTCCCTCGCCTTGATGGAGAAGGAAAGGGGAGGAAAGAGGAAGGGGGCGCCTTCCTTGTCCTATTCTGCACTAGGGGAGGCGCCTGCCCCGCCGCCCTCCTCTTTCTCTCTGGCCCATTAAGGCTCAATATCCCCGGAGGGTTCCAGAACTTCCCTGTTCCAAAAATCCCGATTTCACCCTAACCATTCCGATGTCCAAATATAGGCTTCCAATATATCAATCTTTATGTCTCGACCATTTCGAGACTCCTCGTCATGTCCGTGATCACATCCGGACTAACTCCTTCGTACATCAAAACTCATAAACTCATAATATAACCGCTATCAAAACCTTGTTGCAAGGACTCTACGGGTTCGAGAACTATGTAGACATGACCTAGAATTATTCTCAATAATAACCAATAGCGGAACCTGGATGCCCATATTGGCTCCTACATATTCTACGAAGATCTTTATCGGTCAAACCGCATAACAACATACGTTGTTCCTTTGTCATCGGTATGTTACTTGCCCGAGATTCGATTGTCGGTATCCAATACCTAGTTCAATCTCGCTACGCAAGTCTCTTTACTCGCTACGTAATGCATCATTCCGTAACTAACTCATTAGTCACATTGCTTGCAAGGCTTATAGTGATGTGCATTACCGAGAGGGCCCGAGATACCTCTCCGACAATCGAGTGACAAAACCTAATCTCAAATACGCCAACCCAACATGTACCTTTGGAGACACCTGTAGTACTCCTTTATAATCACCCAGCTTACGCTAGGACGCTTGGTAGCACCCAAAGTGTTCCTCCGTAAACGGAGTTGCATAATCTCATAGTTACAGGAACATGTATAAGTCATGAAGAAAGCAATAGCAACATACTAAACGATCAAGCGCTAGGCTAACGGAATGGGTAATGTCAATCACATCATTCTCCTAATGATGTGATCCCGTTAATCAAATGACAACTCTTTTGTCCATGGTTAGGAAACATAACCATCTTTGATAAACGAGCTAGTCAAGTAGAGGCATACTAGTGACACTATGTTTCTCTATGTATTCACACATGTATTATGTTTCCGGTTAATACAATTCTAGCATGAATAATAAACATTTATCATGAAATAAGGTAATAAATAATAACTTTATTATTGCCTATAGGGCATATTTCCTTCAGTCTCCCACTTGCACTAGAGTCAATAATCTAGTTCACATCACCATGTGATTTAACATCAATATTCATATCTGTATATGATCAACACCCATAGTTCACATCGTCATGTGACCAACACCCAAAGGGTTTACTAGAGTCAATAATCTAGTTCACATCGCTATGTGATTAACACCCAAAGAGTACTAAGGTGTGCTCATGTTTTGCTCGTGAGAGACGCTTAGTCAACGGTTCTGTCACATTCAGATACACATGTATTTTGCAAATATTCTATGTCTACAATGCTCTGCACGGAGCTACTCTAGCTAATTGCTCCCACTTTCAATATGTATCCAGATTGAGACTTAGAGTCATCTGAATTGGTGTAAAAGCTTGCATCGTTGTAACTTTTACGACGGGCTCTTTTATCACCTCCATAATCAAGAAACATCTCCTTAGTCCTTACTAAGGATATTTTTGACCGCTGTCCAGTGATCTACTATTAGATCAAAATTGTATTCCTTTGTCAAACTCAGAGCAAGGTATACAATAGGTCTGGTTCACAGCATAGCATACTTTATAGAACCTATGACTGAGGCATAGGGAATGACTTTTCATTCTCTTTCTATTTTCTCGCCATGGTCGGGTCTTGAGTCTTACTCAACTTCACACCTTTGCATCACAGCAAGAACTCCTTCTTTGACTGCTCCATTTTGAACTATTCAAAATTTATCAAGGTATGTACTCATTGAAAATCTTATCAAACGCCTTGATCTATCTATATAGATCTTGATGCTCAATGTGTAAGCAGCTTCACCGAGGTCTTTATTTGAAAAACTCATGTCAAACACTCCTTTATGCTTTGCGTAATAATTCTACATTATTTCCGATCAACAATATGTCATTCACATATACTTATCGTAAATGTCAGTAGTGCTCCCACTCACTTTCTTGTAAATAAATGCCTTTCCAAAAGTCTCAGATAAACCATATGCTTTGATCAACTCATCAAAGCGTGATATTCCAACTCCGAGATGCTTGCACCAGTCCATTGATGGATTGTTGAGCTTGTACACTTTGTTAGCATCTTTAGGATTGACAAAACCTTCTCGTTGCATCATATACAACTCTTCTTTAATAAATTCATTAAGGAATGCAGTTTTGACATCCATTTGCCAGATTTCATAAATTGTGGCAATTGCTAACATGATTCGGACAGACTTAAGCATCGATACGAGCGAGAAAATCTCATTGTATTCAACATCTTGAACTTGTCGAAAACCTTTTGCATAAGTCGAGCTTTGTAGATAGTAACACTACTATCAACGTCCGTCTTCCTCTTGAAGATCCATTTATTTTCTATGGCTTGCCGATCATCGGGCAAGTCAATCAAAGTCCATACTTTGTTCTCATACATGGATCATATCTCAGATTTTATGGCCTCAAGCCATTTCGTGGAATCTGGGCTCATCATCGCTTCCTCATAGTTCGTAGGTTCATCATGGTCTAATAACATGACTTCCGTATACCGCATCACTCAAAAGCGGATCTTACTCGAAGACCCACGAGGTTTGGTAGCAACTTGATCTAAAGTTTCATGATCATCATCATTAACTTCCTCACTAATTGGTGTAGGAATCACTGGAACTGATTTCTGTGATGAACTACTTTCCAATTCGGGAGAAGGTACAAATTACCTTATCAAGCTCTACTTTCCTCCCACTCACTTCTTTCAAGAGAAACTCCTTCTCTAGAAAGGATCCATTTTTAGCAATGAATATCTTGCCTTAGGATCTGTGATAGAAGGTGTACCCAACAGTTTCCTTTGGGTATTCTATGAAGACGCATTCTCGATTTGGGTTTGAGCTTATCAGATGAAACTTTTTCACATAAGCATCGTAGCCCCAAACTTTAAGAAACAACAACTTGGGTTTCGCTAAACCACAGCTCATATGGTGTCGCCTCAACGGATTTAGATGGTGCCCTTTAACGTGAATGCAGCTGTCTCTAATGCATAACCCCAAAACGACAATGGTAAATCAATAAGAGACATCATAGATCGCACCGTATCCAATAAAGTGCGGTTACGATGTTCGACACACCATAACGCTGTGGTGTTCTGTGGCGGAGCTGTGAAACTATTCCACATTGTTTTATATGAAGGCCAAACTCAGAACTCAAATATTCGCTCTCATGATCGATTGCGTAAAACTTTATTTTCTTGTTACGATGATTTTCCCACTTCACTCTGAAATTCTTTGAACCTTTCAACTATTTCAAACTTATGTTTCATCAAGTAGATATACCCATATCTGCTCAAATCATCTTGTGAAGGTTAGAAATAACGATATTTGCCATTTAGCATCAACACTTATTGGATCGCATACATCGGTATGTATTATTTCCAATAAGTCAAGAGCTTGTTCCATTGTTCCGGAGAACGGAGTTTTAGTCGTCTTGCCCAAAAGGCACGGTTCACAAGAATCAAATGATTCATAACCAAGTGATTCCGAAAATCCATCTTTATGGAGTTTCTTCATGCGCTTTACATCGATATGACCCAAACGGTAGTGCCACAAATAAGTTGCACTATCATTATTAACTTTGCATCTTTTGGCATCAATATTATGAATATGTGTATCACTACGATCGAGATCCAACAAACTATTTTCATTGGGTGTATAACCATCAAGGTCTTATTCACGTAAATGTAATAACAATTATTTTTAACTTTAAATGAATAACCAGATTGCAATAAACATGATCAAATCATATTCATGCTCAACGCAAACGCCAAATAACATTTATTTAGGTTTAACACTAATCCCGAAAGTATAGGGAGGTGCGATGATGATCATATCAATCTTGGAACTAATTCCAACACTCATCGTCACTTCCCTTCAACTAGTCTCTGCTTATTCTCAGAACTCTTGTTTCGAAGTTACTAATCTTAGCAACCTAACAAGTATCAAATACTCGGGGCTACTATAAACACTAGTGAGGCACACATCAATAACCTGTATATCAAATATACCCTTGTTCACTTTGCCATCCTTCTTATCCACCAAATATTCAGGGCATTTCCGTTTCCAGTGACCATTTCCTTTGCAGTGTAAGCACTCAATTTCAGGCTTTGGTTCAGCTTTGGGCTTCTTCGTGTGAGTGACAACTTGCTTGTCATTCTAGTTGAAGTTCCCATTCTTTCCCTTTGCCCTTTTCTTGAAACTAGTGGTCTTGTCAACCATCAACACTTGATGCTCTTTCTTGATTTCTACCTTCGTCCATTTCAACATCACGAAGAGCTCGGGAATAGTTTTCGTCATCCCTTGCAAACTATAGTTCATCTCGAAGTTCTAGTAACTTGGTGATGGTGACTAGAGAACTCTGTTAATCACTATCTTATCTGGAAGATTAACTCCCACTTGATTCAAGCGATTGAAGTACCTGCATAATCTGAGCACATGCTCACTAGTTGAGCGATTCTCCTCCATCTTTTAGCTATAGAACTTGTTGGAGACTTCATATCTCTCAACTCGGTATTTGCTGAAATATTAACTTCAACTCCTGGAACATCTCATATGGTCCATGACGCTCAAAACGCCTTTGAAGTCCCGATTCTAAGCCGCTAAGCATGGTGCACTAAACTATCAAGTAGTCATCATATTGAGCTAGCCAAACGCTCATAACGCCTCGATCCGCTTCCTCGCAATAGGTATGTCACCTAGCGTACATTAAGGACATAATTCTTCAGGCAGAATGAGGATAAACCTCAGATCACATATCAAATCCCCATCATTGCTACTAACATTTTTCAACACAATTTTCTCTAGGAACATATCAAAATAAACATATGAAAGCAACAACGCGAGCTATTGATTTACAACATAATTTGCAAAATACTACCAGGACTAAGTTCATGATAAATTTAAGTTCAATTAATCATATTATTTAAGAACTCCCACTTAGACAGACATCTCTCTAGTCATCTAAGTGATCACGTGATCTAAATCAACTAAACCATGTCCGATCATCACGTGAGATGGAGTAGTTTCAATGGTGAACATCACTATGTTGATCATATCTACTATATGATTCACGCTCGACCTTCGGTCTCCGTGTTCCGAGGCCATATCTTTATATGCTAGGCTCGCAAGTTTAACATAAGTATTCCGCGGTGCAACTGTTTTGCACCCGCTGTATTTGAACGTAGAGCCTATCACACCCGATCATCACGCGTGTCTCAAGACGAAGAACTTTCGCAACGGTGCATACTCGTAGAGAACACTTCTTGATAATTAGTGAGAGATCATCTTAAAATGCTACCGCAAAACAAAAAGAAGATGTATAAGAGATAAACATCATATGCAATCAAAATATGTGACATGATATGGCCATGATCATCTTGCGCCTTTGATCTCCATCTCCAAAGTATCACATGATCTCTATCGTCACCGCACGACACCATGATCTTCATCATCTTGATCTATATCAATGTGTCGTCACATGGTCGCCTCGCTAACTATTTCTCTTGTAACTATTGCTATCGTGATAGCGATAAAGTAAAGCAATTATTTGGCACTTGCTCGCAACAAAGAGACAACCTTAGGGCTTCGCCATTGTCGATAACTTCAACAAAACATGATCATCTCATACAACAACTTATATCTCATCACGCCTTGACCATATCAAAACACAACATGCCCCGCAAAAACAAGTTAGACGCCCTCTACTTTGTTGTTGCAAGTTTTACGTGGCTGCTACGGGCTAAGCAAGAACCGTTCTACCTACGCATCAAAAACCACAACGATAGTTCGCAAGTTGGTGTTGTTTTAACCTTCGCAAGGACCGGGCGAGCCACACTCGGTTCAACTAAAGTTAGAGAAACCGACACCGCCAGCCACCGTGTGCAAAGCACGCCGGTAGAACCAGTCTCGCCGAAGCGCACGTAATGTCGGTCCGGCCGCTTCATCCAACAATACCGCCAACCAAAGTATGACATGCTGGTAAGCAGATGACTTGTATCGCCCACAACTCACTTTGTGTTCTACTCGTGCATATAACATCAACGATAAAACCCGGGCTCGGATGCCATCATTGGGGAACGAGTAATTTCAAAAATTACCTATGCACACGCAAGATCATGGTGTTGGTATAGCAACGAGGGGAGAGTGTTCGCTCACGCACTGTGAGACCGTAAGCGAAGCGCTAGCACAACGCGATTGATGTAGTCGACATCTTCACGATCCGACCGATCCAAGCACCGAACGCACGGAGCCTCCGAGTTCAGCACACGCTTAGCTCGATGACGATCTCCGCCTCCGATCCAGCCGAGCTCCGAGATGAGTTCCACAAGACGACGGCGCAGTGACGATGATAATGTTCTATCGCAAGAAGGCTTCGCTTAAACTCCGCAACGATATGACCGAGGTGGAATATGGTGGAAGGGGCACCGACACGGCTAAGGAATGATCCGAGATCAACTTGTGTGTCTATGGGTGCCCCGCCTCAGATATAAAGGAGGGAGGGAGAGTGCGGCCGCCCTTAGGGGTGCGCTCGAGGAGTCCTACTCCCACCGGGGTAGGACTCCCTCTTGCCTTGATGGAGAGGGAAAGGGGGAGGAAGAGGAAAGGGGCGCCGCCTTCCTTGTCCTATTTGGACTAGGGGAGGGCGCCTGCCCTGGCCGCCCTCCTCTTCTCCCTCTTGGCCCATTAAGGCCCAATATCCCCTGAGGGTTCCGAAACCCCTGTTCCTAAGAAAATCCCGATTTCACCCAAACCATTCCGATGTCCAAATATAGGCTTCCAATATATCAATCTTTATGTCTCGACCATTTCGAGACTCTTCTTCATGTCCGTGATCACATCCAGGACTCCGAACTCCTTCGGTACATCAAAACTCATAACCTCATAATATAATTGTCATCGAAACCTTGTTGCAGGGACTTCTACGGTTCGAGAACTATGTAGACATGACCTAGAACTATTCTCGGTCAATAACCAATAGCGGGACCTAGATGCCCATATTGGCTCCTACATATTCTACGAAGATCTTTATCGGTCAAACCGCATAACAACATACGTTGTTCCCTTTGTCATCGGTATGTTACTTGCCCGAGATTCGATCGCCGGTATCCAATACCTAGTTCAATCTCGCTATCGCAAGTCTCTTTACTCGCTACGTAATGCATCATTCCATAACTAACTCATTAGTCACATTGCTTGCAAGGCTTATAGTGATGTGCATTACCGAGAGGGCCCAGAGATACCTCTCCGACAATCGGAGTCAAAACCTAATCTCGAAATACGCCAACCCAACATGTACGTTTGGAGACACCTATAGTAATCCTTTATAATCACCCAGTTACGTTGTGATGTTTGGTAGCACCCAAAGTGTTCCTTCGGTAAACGGGAGTTGCATAATCTCATAGTTACAGGAACATGTATAAGTCATGAAGAAAGCAATAGCAACATACTAAACGATCAAGCGCTAGGCTAACAGAATGGGTCATGTCAATCACATCATTCTCCTAATGATGTGATCCCATTAATCAAATGACAACTCTTTTGTCCATGGTTAGGAAACATAACCATCTTTGATAAACGAGCTAGTCAAGTAGAGGCATACTAGTGACACTATGTTTGTCTATGTATTCACACATGTATTATGTTTCCGGTTAATACAATTCTAGCATGAATAATAAACATTTATCATGAAATAAGGAAATAAATAATAACTTTATTATTGCCTCTAGGGCATATTTCCTTCATGCCCGTGGGCCAAGGGTTCCTTCCAAGAGGAACTTGACCTGTGGCAGCAGGAGTGGTTCTATATCACGCTCAAGGGCAGCAGCAAAAGCCGCCGCCTTGTTCCGCCGTGACCTCCACGCCAACTTACGCCGTGGGTCAACCAAGGCTCAACTGGGGCCGTCTCGAGGACGTGGCCTTCGCAGGCCGGATTCGAGACCTCCAAGCGAGGGAGATCGACCGATCAAGGTGATGCAGGTTATGCTAATCGCATCTTCGCCTACAAACGCCGCCCTCTCCGCCTATGGGAGTTCAACCCGAGGGACCTCTGATTCTTCAACACTTATAAGTTGTTCTTCGGACCGCAGTGGCGTGGTCCTGGATTCAGCCGAGGACGCAGGCCTAAGCCGCGATCGCCTGGATACTGTAAATAGCTCAAAGTCCGACATTCTGTTATATGCCTTTCTAAAGTTCGCCTCCCGACCTTTGTTCTTACAGAATGGGTGGCGCGATCAAGGCTGATAAGGTGTCCGCACCCTTCCCGAGACCGCTGACCGGAGCCCGTAGGTGGTCAACAATGTTGGAGGTCGCGCCATAGAAGGGGGCGACGGGAAAATAGAGGAGCTAATCACTACTAGGAAAAGCCCTAGCAGCGCGGTTTTGGGCCTATCAAGAGCGCGGCACAAGCGCCATCGATAGGCGCTTATAGTTAATGCTTAGCAATAGCGCGCTTGACGACGCCTATCGCTAAATTGACTTACTAGCAGCGGTTCTTACAACATCGCTATCAGCACTAGTAGTAGCGCTTCTCCTAACCCGCGCTACTACTACTATTTAGTATTTTATTTCTTTTCTATTTCATGTTGTATTCATACACCTTTACACAAGTTTTCATACAACAGGAATTTAGAGATTGTTTTACATCATAATGAGTTATTATATCATAAGGTGAAGAATCAGGATTAGTTTCAAGTGGATGTCCATCCACTTGAAACTAATCCTGTTCTTTCACCCAATGATATAATAATATCATCATCATCATCATATCATTAACAACTTAGCATCATAATACATCATTGTCATATAACACCTCCTCAATATCATCGCTTTTCATCATTGACATCACATAACACCTCCTCAAGATCATCATTATCAACTCTAAAACATTACCACATAATAAACATATTGTACCTCATAGGACCTATTACATCTGATTAAGACCTACTACATTTTCTAAGGTAAAATAACAAAAACAAGATAGCCCCGACTCTCCATTATGGAGAATGGAGATTAGCCTGCCTCCCATTCTCGCCTTTCTGAATGTTACTTCCAAGAACCTCCTTGCTAATGTCCATACATTTCTTCCATTCTCTCGATGATCATGTGTTCACGGTTTTAGAAACCGATATGCAAGTGAGCTCCCTAGATTTACCTCGGCAAGATGTTCAGAATCGAGAGGCCACCATGCGTACATACATCGATGAGGCACACAATCCATCGGGAGTTTCTGAAAAACATAATAATAACTTTGTAGTTAGCAATGATGTACTAGTTTTAGAAGTATGCAAAAATGCACGAATGTCGTAATAGTAAAAAATCTTACCAGGTATCTCCAGAGAAGTTATCGTTGTTCAACACATGCACTAGTGGCACGATTCACCATAATTTGGAGGAGTTCGATAATAGGCATTGTAATTCTCAAGAAGAGTACAAAATGCGATCGATGATTTTTCTCCTTATATGTTAATTGGGTGCCTTCTTGTAGTGGGTTTTATCTACCATCTTCCGCATAGTCTTGAAGAATCAAAATAAGCTGTCAATGGAAATAAGCTATCAACTATTTTGAAATAAAGAATATAAATTAGTTAATAACTATGTTTGATAAACTCACATAGCGGTATAATCGGCAACGATCAACAAGGACCCAAATGTCCATATTGTCTTCCTCGCTGTCAGATCACCAAGATCCATGGTGATAATCATACCTCATCAAAACCATACATTTTGTAAAGTGCTTCCCAATTTTGGCAACCAAAATGGGTTACGCTCGAGCATTATACAGATTTACTTAAAAATCCATATCATGATGGGTCCTTAGGTGTATTTTCTTTGTTTCAAAATTTTCATGGTCTTCAAAACTCCATCCTCTCCAAGACATAGCGCCTTGCATGGCATGGGATAAGCTAGTCGAATTGTAAAATATGAAAATTAGACGCTGAAATAGTTGAAGTCATGCTTAATGGAGAAAAAACTATTGTCGCTGCTATGCATCAGATGAACATCGCAGGTCTCCTCGAGCTTAATGCTGAAGCGGCGATCGCCGTCCAGCCGAACGAACTCCGCGCACATACCTCGATCGTCATGGCACTAGATACACTCTCGGAGACCGCTGTCATTCGAGTACGTACATTTCCTACAATCATAATTCAAAGATTAAACTTGTACATATTCTAGCACAAGTCATGTCAGAATTCACGACAAAATCCGCATGACCTTTGCTAAAAGGACATATCGAGCGCCTGAAATTTGCCGAACGGAAATTAATCAACACTCCGACAAAACATGGGCCACTCGGAGATGTAAACTGAACATGAACGGACACTTGGGCAACCACATATCCTATTTGAGCAACAACACAAAATATACAAGGATATTTGGCTGGTCTCACCTCGATGTCGGAGGGGTACGCTGTGACTCGATGACGCGGGTTGTTGAGGGGGTCGTGACGGGACGACGGAGGTCACCTGAAACCATATAAGTTATCACTAGCAACAAAACATGTTCAACTAGTTTTATTAATTCAACTAGTTCTTACTAAATTTAAACTTACTATAAATAGAAAAAACTAGTTCTTTCTAAAATAAAGTAGTTCAACTAGTTATATTAATTATCTTACTAAAAATAGATTAGTTCTTTAATTCAACTAGTTCAACTAGTTTATTAATTTACTTACTAAACTAGTTCAACTACAACTAAAGTAGTTCAACTACCACTACTACTACTAAAAATCTAGTACTAACTAAGCTAAATTAACATCTACTACTACTAAATTAACATCTAGTACTAGCTAACCCTAAATTAACATCTACTACTAAATCTAGTACTAACTAGTGGTGGGGTGGGGCGCACTTGAGAGGTAGCTAGGGCGGCTGCAGGTCGAGGGCGGGGAGGCGGCTGTCAAGTGAGGAGGGAGGAGGGCGGCGCAAGCGGATGGAGGAGGGCCATGGAGGAGGGAGAGGAAGGCCATGGGAGGGGAGGATGCGAGGAGGATGGAGGAGGACAGAAGGAGGGAGTACCTGGCGGCATGATTTAACCACGGCGGTGCATTTACCACGGTTGTCGCAAGCAGAGTGAGAGTGTGAGGAGGCGCCTCCTGGGGATAAGGTAGGATAGTTGTAGCTGCTTACAAAAGCGTACAAGCTAACGCAAGTAGCAGAGCGTTTCACAAGATAACGCGCCATCGCTATATCTAGCGGGGCCAAGGTCATGGAACTATAGCAGTAGCGCCAGATGCCTCAAACGCGCCATCGCTACTTCTAAGTCAAGAGCTGCTTAGTATTACACGCGCTGCTAAGTAGCAGAGCGTGGTATTTTGAAGCGCCCGCAGATAAGATTCTGTATAGGCTTTTCCCTAGTAGTGAATATTTCGCCTAAAGGGGCGATCGAAGAGGGGAACCAAGAACCCTCCTTCGTGGGGAGAAGAGGACCGCCTCAAGATCCGGAGGCCAAAGCCCCTAAGCTGGAAGAGATCTTCACTGGGTCCGCCCGGAAAGAATCCGACGCACAATCATCACTAAAGGATCGCCCTCCAAGCAGCCGTGAGTATGAAAGAGGGAGTTAATTAGTAAGGAAATACCTTCATTTGTGCTCCTGCGGTAACCAAAATATTTATATTGCGTTGGTCTGCAGCCTTCTCGATTAGTTCATCTTCGAGGGACCTTCTTCCGAGATGATGGAGAGCGACACGCCCGCCTCGCACGCCGCCAGATGAGGAAGGCGAGCCCGGTGTCGCCATGGAGGGTATCCCAGTCCGGAGGGGCTGAGAGTTCGGCACCCACTAGTGTCCGCCAGGGAACCAAGAATCTGCTTGAGAGGGCGTCCTGCTTTAAGATCACCGTAGCTGGATGCGTGGTGATTGAAGGATTTCATCCGCCGAGAGCGGATTGCAATGCCGCCATGAGTTTGTGGCGGATTTGAGGTATGCGAGAATGACGCACCTTTTGTCTTTTAACAGCTTTTGCATATAAAATGCGCTCTATATAGATTGTCGCCTCGACTCAGATGTTGTCTCAAACAACAGCATCGAGGATCGAAATCTAAAGTAATGAATTCGCTGCCTTATGCAGGTGGCGGATAGTCCGGGGCTAGCCGGATTAGTGAGTTTGCCGAATTGAATCGGCAACTTGATTGGCAAATGCGCAATCGACTTGTCAACAAGCATCTTGACGAGTCGCAAGGTAAAAGAGTTCTCCGCGCCGCTTTATTATAGGGGTCAAGCTCCTCCGATAAATTATATGTTGTTGTACGATGGTGCTGCTGTTGTGGAGAGCCTTCGGCCAAACTTGATCGAGCTAAGGAGCAAGCCCGGCGAGTGACGCGCCTGCTCGAGGGCGGCCGAGGATTTGAAAGCCAAAGGGCTGCGATCGCCTGCTAGAGGCGTAGTCTCAATTGGCCATGAAAGTAAAGGATGCTGCCGACCGCAGTGAGGCTTTTGAAAAGGAGCGCTTATCGGAGCGGGAAGACTCGAAGAAGGCCACCGCCGGTTAAGGATGCCCGCTCGCAATGCGGGCTATGAAAGAGGAACCGCGCCAGCCGGAGATATCGTGGCGCAAGCCTTTTTCGCCGCGCGCCGTTTATGGATGGAAATTATGCTCAATTTGAACGGTCAGGAGTCCGGAGGATCCGTGATATGGACTTAGCTGCGCGGCCGATGCTATTAGCACTTCCGGATCCAGGAGGATCACGAGACGAAGAGCTATATTGGTCTCAATTCCATAGTCCGACGCCACTCATGAAGACCCCG
>JAHHZJ010007585.1:0-18991 GCA_021437245.1 Aegilops speltoides | reverse complement strand
GAGCCAATTGGGCATCCAGGTCCTGTTATTGGTTATTGACCGAGAATAGTTCTAGGTCATGTCTACATAGTTCTCGAACCCGTAGGGTCCGCACGCTTAAGGTTTCATGATAGTTATATTATGAGTTTATGAGTTTTTGATGTACCAAGGAGTTCGGAGTCCCGGATGAGATCGGGACATGACGAGGAGTCTCAAATGGTCGAGACGAAAGATCGATATATTGACGACTATATTCGAGTTCGGAAAGGTTCCGAGTGATTCGGTATTTTTCGAGTACCGGAGAGTTACGGAATTCGCCGGGAGAAGTATTCTTATTGGGCCCCCGGGAAAGGGAGAGGGCTGCCTAGGGCAGGCCGCCCCCCTTGCCCTAGTCCGAATTTAGGGAGGGCCGCACCTCCTTCCTTCCCCTTCTCTTCCCCTTCCTAGTCTCCTACTCCTAATACATGGAAGGATCCCTAGTTGACTAGGAAAGGGGAATCCTACTCCCTGGGAGTACGACTCTATGGCACGCCTCCCTAGGCCGCCTCCTCCTCCTCCCTCCTTTATATACGGGGGGGGCACCGATCACAAAGTTGATCTACGGATCGCCTTAGCCGTGTGCGTGCCCCTCCACCATATTCCACCTCGGTCATATCGTCAGAGTTTAGGAGAAGCCCCGCGCGTAGTACATCAACATCGCCACCACGCCACAGTTAACGGAACTCATCTCCGAGCTCGCTGGATCGGAGGCCGAGATCATCATCGAGCTGAACGGTGCGAACTCGGAGGTGCCGGACGCTCGGTACTTGGATCTGCCGGATCGTGAAGACGACGACTACATCAACCGCTTGTCATAATGCTTCCGCCACGGCCACGAGGGACGTGGACATACACTCTCCCTCTGCTATGCATCACCATGATCTTGGCGGTGCGTAGGAAAATTTTGAAATTACTACGCTCCCCAACAAAGGGCATCCGAGCCTAGGTTTTTATGGTTTGATGTTATATGCACGAGTAGAACGCAAGTGAGTTGTGGGCGATATAAGTCATACCGCTTACCAGCATGTCATACTTTGGTTCGGCGGTATTGTTGGATGAAGCGCCTGACCGACATTACGCAGACGCCACGCCGAGACTGGTTTTACCGTGCTTTTGCACACGTGTGACTAGCGGTGTCGGGCCCTACTTTAGTTGAACCGAAAAGTGGCTACGCCCGTCCTTGCTAAGGTTAAAACAGCATCAACTTGACAAACTATCGCTGTGGTTTTGATGCGAGGTGAGATTGGTTCTGCTTAAGCTTAAGTAGGCAGCCACGTGAAAACTTGCAAACAACAAAGCAGAGGACGCCTAACTTGTTTTTGCAGGGCATGTTGTGATGTGATATGGCCAAGACATGATGCTATATTTTATTGTATGAGATGATCATGTTTTGTAACCGGTTATCGGCAATCGGCAGGAGCCATATGGTTGTTGCTTTATTGTATGAAATGCAACGTCAGAATTGCTTTTACTTTATCACTAAGCTGTAGCGATAGTCGAGAAGCAATAGATGGCGAACGCACAAATGATGCTAATGGTGGAGATCAAGGTGTCGCTACCGGTGACGATGGTGATCATGATGGTGCTTTCGGAGATGGAGATCACAAGTTAATGATGATGATGGCCATATCATATCACTTATATTGATTGCATGTGATGTTTATCCTTTATGCATCTTATCTGGCTTTGATCGATTTTAGCATTTTAAGATGATCTCTCACTAAAAATTATCAAGAAGTGTTCTCCCCGAGTATGCACCGCTGCCAAAGTTTGCCGTGCCTGCATAACCACATGATGATCGGTGTGATAAGCTCCACGTCCATCTACAACGGTGCAAGCCAGTTTTGCACACGCAGAATACTCAGTTAAACTTGGACGCAGCCTAGCATATGCAGAGATATGGCCTTTAACACGGAGACCGAAAAGGTCGAAGCGTGAATCATATAGGTAGATATGATCAACATAAGATGTTCACCATTGAAAACTACTTCCATCTCAATGATGATCGGTTATGGTTTAGTTGATTTTGGATCACATGATCACTTAGATGACTAGAGAGATGTCTATCTCAGTGGGAGTTCTTAAGTAATATGATTAATTGAACTTAAATTTATCATGAACTTAGTCCTGGTAGTATTTTGCAAATTATGTTGTAAGATCAATAGCTTCGTTGTTGCTTTCATATGTTTATTTTGATATGTTCTAGAGAAAATTGTGTTGAAAAATGTTAGTAGCAATGGCGGATTGGATCCGTGATCCGAGGTTTATCCTCATTGCTGTACGTAAGAATTATGTCCTTAATGCACTGCTAGGATGACAGATCGGTTGCAGAGAGCAAGAAGCGCATGTTACGACCATTTGGCTAGCTCAATATGATGACTACTTGATAGTTTAGTGCACCATGCTTAACGGCTTAGAATCGGGACTTCAAAGATGTTTTGAACATCATGGACCATATGAGATGTTCTGGTGAGTTGAAGTTAATATTTCAAGCAACTACCCGAGTTGAGAGATTATGAAGTCTCCAACAAGTTCTATAGCTAAAAGATGGAGGAGAATCGCCAACTAGTGAGCATGTGCTCAGATTGTCTGGGTACTTCAATCGCTTGAATCAAGTGGGAGTTAATCTTCCGATAAGATAGTGATTGACAGAATTCTTCTAGTCACCATCACCAAGTTAGTAGAACTTCGTGATGAACTATAGTATGCAAGGGATGATGAAAATGATTCCCGAAGTTTTTCATGATGATGAAATCGTTGCTGGTAGAAATCAAGAAAGAACATCAAGTGTTGATGGTTAACAAGACCACTAGTTTCAAGAAAGCGGGAAAGGGATAGAAGGGAACTTCAAGAAGAATGGCAAGCAAGTTGTTGCTCAAGTGAAGAAGCCCAAGTCTGGACCTAAGCCCGAGACTAAGTGCTTCTACCGCAAAGGGACTGGTCAACGAAAGCGAATCACCCTAAATATTTGGTGGATAAGAAGGATGGCAAAGTGAAAAAGGGTATATTTGATATACTGTGTGTTTGATGTGTACTTTACTAGTGTTTATAGAAACCCCAGTATTTGGTACTAGTTCATTTACTAAGAGTAGTAACTCAAACGGGAGTTGCAGAATCACAAGACTAGTTAAGGGGTGAAGTGATCGATGTGTGTTGAAAGTAGTTTCAAGATTGCTATGATCATCATCGGTATCTCCCTATACTTTCGGATTAGTGTTGAACCTAAATAAATGTTATTTGGTGTTTATGCTGAGCATGAATATGATTTGATCGTGTTTATTGCAATACGGTTATTCATTTAAGTAAGAGAATAAACCTGTTCTGCTTACATGAATAAAACCTTATATGGTTACACACCCAATGAAAATGGTTCATTGGATCTCGATCGTAGTGATACACATATTCATAATATTGAAACCAAAAGATGCAAAGTTAATAATGATAGTGCAACTTATTTGTGGCACCGCCGCTTATGTCATATTATGTAAAGCGATGAAGAAACTCCATGCCGACGGATTTTGGAATCACTTGATTATGAATCACTTGATGCTTAAGTAACCATGCCTCATGGGCAAGATGACTAAGACTCCGCTTCTCCGAACAAAGGAGCAAGCAACGACTTATTGGAAATAATACATACCGATGGATGCGATCCAATGAGTGTTAAGGCTCGCGGGTATCGTATTTTCCGACCTTCACGATGATTTGAGCAGATATGGGTATGTCTACTTGATGAAACATAAGTCCGAAATAGTTGAAAGGTTCAAAGAATTTCAGAGTGAAGTGGAAAAATCATCGTGACAAGAAAATAAGGTTTCTACGATCCTGATCAGGAGACAAATATTTGAGTTACGAAGTTTGGTCTTCAATTAAAACAATGTGGAATAGTTTCACAAATTCTGCCACCGAACACCACATCATAATGGTGTGTCCGAACGCCATAACCGCATTTTATTGGATATAGTACAATCTATGATGTTTCTACCGATTTACCAATATTGTTTTGGGATCATGCATTAGAGACAATTGCATTCACGCTAAAAACACCATCTAAACTGCTGAAACGACACTATATAAACTGTGGTTTAGCAAGAAACCAAAGTTGTCGCTTTAAAGTTTGGGGTCATGATGCTTATGTGAAAAGTTTCATCCCGATAAGCTCAAACCCAAATCGGAGAAGTGCTTCATAGAATACCCAAAGGAAATTGTTGGGTACACCTTCTATCACAGATCCAAGGCAAAACACTCGTTGTTAATTAAATGGATCCTTTCTAGAGAAGGAGTTTTCCTCAAAGAAGTGAGTGGGAGGGAAGTAGAACTTGATGAGGTATTACTTCTCCCTAATTGAAAGTATTTCATCACGTAAATCTGTTCGTGACTACTACACCAATTAGTGAGGAAGCTAATGATGATGATCATGTAACTTCGATCAAGTTACTACCAAATCTGAGGTAAACCAGAGGAGATCCGCACAGAGTGGTACGGTAATCCTGTTCGAAGTCATGTAACTAGACCATGATGAACCTATGAACTATGAGGAAGCGATGATGAGCCCAGATTCCGAAATGGCTTGAGGCCATAAAATCTGAGATGAGATCCATGTATGAGAACAAAGTATGGACTTTGGTGGAGTTGTCATGATCGCAAGCCATAGAAAATAAATGGATCTTCAAGAGGAAGACGGACGCCGATAGTAGTGTTACTATCTACAAAGCTAGACTTGTCGAAAAAGGTTTTGACAAAGTTCAAGATGTTGAATACAATGAGATTTTTCACTCAGACGATGCTTAAAAGTCTGTCCGAATCATGTTAGCAATTGCCGATTTTATGAAATCGCAAATGGATAAACAAAACTGCATTCCTTAATGGAGTTATTAAAGAAGAGTTGTATGTGATGCAACCAAGAGGTTTTGTCGATCCTAAAGGTGTTAACAAATGTGCATCTATGGACCGTGCAAGCATCTCGATTGAATATACGGATAAGTTGATCAAAGATATAGTTTATACAGACTTGCAAGAAGCCTGATTTACTAGAAAGTGAGGGAGCACTACAAAGATTTTAAGTATATGTGAATGACATATTGTAGATCGGAAATAATGTAGAATTATTCTGCAAAGCATAAAGGAGTGTTTAAAAGGAGTTTTTCAAAGAAAGACCCTCGTGAAGTTTATATATTGAGCATCAAGATCTATAGAGATAGATCAAGATGCTTGATAAGTTTTTCAATGAGTACATACTTGACAAGATTTTGAAGTAGTTCAAAATGGAACACCAAAGAAAGAGTTCTTGCCGTGTTAAGGTGTGAAATTGAGTAAGACTCAAAACCCACCACCAGAAGATAGAAAGAGAATGGAAGTCATTCCTATGCCTTGGACATAGGTTCTATAAAGTATGCCATGTCGTAAGATCTATTGTATACCCTACACGAAGTTTGGCAAGGAGGTACAATAGTGATCTAGGAGTAGATCATCGACAGGGTCAAAATTATCCTTAGTGGAATAAGGATATGTTTCATTATGGAAGTGAATAGGTTCCGTAAAGGGTTACGCCGATGCAAGTTTTGACACCGATCCGATGACTCTAAGTCTCGATCTAGATACATATTGAAAGTGGAGCAATTAGCTAGAGTAGCTCCAGAGCATTGTAGACATAGAAAATTGCAAAATACATAACGGATCCGAAGTGAAAGACCCGCTGACTAAGATTGTCTCCAAGCAAAACATGATCACACCTTAGTACCTTTTGGGTGTTAATCACATAGCGATGTGAACTAGATTATGAATCTAGTAAACCCTTTGGGTGTTGGTCCATGGCGATGTGAACTATGGGTGTTAATCACATGATGATGTGAACTATCGATGTTAATCACATGGTGATGTGATCTAGATTATTGACTCTAGTGCAAGTGGGAGATCAAGGAAATATGCCCTAGAGGCAATAATAAAGTTATTATTTATTTCCTTATATCATGATAAATGTTTATTATTCATGCTAGAATTGTATTAACCGAAACATAATACATGTGTGAATATATAGACAAACAGAGTGTCACTAGTATGCCTCTACTTGACTAGCTTGTTAATCAAAGATGGTTATGTTTCCTAACCATAGACAAAGAGTTGTTATTTGATTAACTGAATCACATCATTAGTTGAATGATCTGATTGACATGACCCATTCCGCTAGCTTAGCACCGATCGCTTAGTATGTTGCTATTGCTTTCTTCATGACTTATACATGTTCCTATGACTATGAGATTATGCAACCCTGCTATCGAGGAACACTTTTGCTACCAAACGTCACAACGAATCGGGTGATTATAAAGGTGCTTACAGTGTGTCTCCAAAGGTACTTGTTGGGTTGGCGATTTGAGATTAGGATTTGTCACTCCGAATGCTGAGAGGTATCTCTGGCCCTCTCGGTAATGCACATCACTTAAGCCTTTAAGCATTGCAACTAATGAGTTAGTTGTAGATGATCTATTACGGAACGAGTAAAGAGACTTGCCGTAACGAGATTGAACTAGGTATTGATACCACGATCGAATCTCGCAAGTAACATACCGATGACAAAGGGAACAACGATGTTGTTATGCGGTTTGACCGATAAAGATCTTCGAGAATATGTAGGAGCCAATATGGGCATCCAGGTCCCGCTATTTGTTATTGACCGAGAATAGTTCTAGGTCATGTCTACATAGTTCTAACCCTTAGGGTCCGCACGCTAAGGTTTCGCGATGCTTATATTATGAGTTTATGAGTTTTGATGTAACGAAGGAGTTCGGAGTCCCGGATGAGATCGGGACATGACGAGGAGTCTCAAATGGTTGAGACGTAAAGATCGATATATTGGACGACTATATTCGAGTTCGGAAAGGTTCCGAGTGATTCGGTATTTTTCGAGTACCGGAGAGTTACGGAATTCGCCGGGAGAAGTATTGGGCCTTATTGGCCCTCAAGGAAAGGGAGAGGGGCTGCCTAGGGCAGGCGGCGCTCTCTTGCCCTAGTCCGACTTAGGCTAGAAGGGGCCGACCCTCCTTCCTTCCCTTCTCTCTTCCCCTTCCTAGTCTCCTACTCCTAATACATGGAAGGATCCCTAGTTGACTAGAAAGGGGAATCCTACTCCTGGGGAGTAGGACTCCCCATGGCACGCCTCCCTAGGCCGCCTCCTCTCCTCCCTCCTTTATATACGGGCAGGGGGCACCCCATGAATACACAAGTTGATCTACGGATCGCTTTCAGCTGCAGCGGTGCCCCTCCACCATATTCCACCTCGGTCATATCGCATGAGTTTAGGAGAAGCCTCGCGCCGGTAGTACATCAACATCGCTACCACGCTGTCGCGGCCGACGGAACTCATCTCCGAGCTCGCTGATCGGAGGTCGGAGATCATCATCGAGCTGAACGGTGCGAACTCGGAGGTGCCGTGACGCTCGGTACTTGGATCGGTCGGATCGTGAAGACGCACGACTACATCAACCTAGTCATAACGCTCGCACGGCCACGAGGGTACGTGGACATACACTCTCCCTCTCGCTATGCATCACCATGATCTTGTGTGCGAGGAAAATTTTGAAATTACTACGCTCGCCAACAAGATTTACGCTGGGGGCTGCGGGCTGCTTCGAGGAGTGGTCCGGTCCGCTAAGGTGGTCTTGGACGTCCTATGTCGTCACGACGGATCGCCCTCGACGACAACCACGGGACCTTGTCTCTTCGCCGCTTCCGGGACAGAGTCCTAAAAGGGACAAGGTTCACAAGAAAGCAGATCAGATACAAGACAAGAAACAGAAGAATTGAAGAAATACAAACACAACAGAAACTTACTCTTTCTTCCTCCTCGCTGGAGCTGAGCCGAGAGGTCAAAGTCCGACTTTTTCAGACGACGAGGCGGAGGAGTAGGGTCCCTTGGCCGCTTGGCGGAGCTGCGGCAGATCGGCGGCGCCCGAGAGGACCCCGCCCGCCGCCGGCGCTGCATGAGATGCTCCTGCAGTAACGGTGCTTGTCGCGTGGAGCGGTCCCGCGACGCGGTGGCTGCTGACCGCCCGCCGCCTCGCTATGTTCCGAACCTGCGGAGGCCCTTCTGGTGGAGCTGGGCTGCACCGAGCTCCGCTATGCAAGTTGCTTGAAGACGGCCGCCTTGCATCCTCCGGTTCGCCGATTCGCCGATCCTCCCCGCCGACGATTTCCGACAAGCCTGCCTCGATCGGGCAAGGCTTGCCGGGCGCTCGCCTCCACAAGAACCCAACTCGCCAAGGCGGTGTGCCGCGCTTCTTCCGCTTCGGTGGCGATGTGCCGATCTCGCCTTCGTGGTGTCGCAGGAGGCTCTCCGCTTCGGGCGCGACAGCCACCTCCACAAGCTATCGAAGAATCGCTGCACGACATCGCCGGGCGGCTCTCGCCAAGTTGAATAATTCCATGCGAGTCGTGACGCATCATTGCGGATGCGATCGAGCGAGGAGTTGTTGCACAACGGACGACGCCCGCGCAGCCCGAACCACTCGATGATTGGGGTCGCTTGAACAGCTCCTTGAGCATCCCATCCAACTCCAAGATCGAAATTGAAGTTGAGGCCCGGCGCAGCCTCATGATGTCCGCCGGCCCCGAACAGCAGGTGGGCCTCCTCTCCCGCAGAGGGGCGGCGCGGCGTGAAGAAAGTCCGCGCCAACAGCGCCATACAGTGAGCCCGAAGCCCGAGTCGCAAGATCTGGTGGTGGCGATCTTCAGCCTAGCATCATCCGCCGCCAGGCGCCCAATCATTGCCATGCATCGCTGGGTTTGGCGCAGGCAGTGAATGGCTGCGGTTCTCCTCAACGATCCAACACCATTCAGCTCTCCACTCATCCCATTTGCTAAGCTCCCTCCAAATAGACCTCCTTCTGCCAGCTCGAGATCCAGCGATCCCGCTTAGCTAAGGGCTCTTCTTCGACCTGGCATGAAGTAGTGACAAGAGGGCTACGCTCGGTGGATTCCACAAAGCGTCAGAGATGTCGAAACCGCCATGGTCAGACAACATTGGGAGGAATCAAGGAGATGGAACCCGAGGTGTTCATGATGTCACAAAAGAATTAGAGAAGGGGGCAGAGCCCGCAATGGAAGAACAAGCGAAGAAGGTATCCTTGGAGCCCGCTTGCGCGCAAGCGGCGCGCGAGAGTACCGCGCGGATGCGCCGCCTCCGCCGACGAAGAGGTAGAACCACTCTCAACTCCTTCACGGAGAGCCTGGGGAAGGTTGCCCGCCTTCCGCAGCTACGCCAGCGCCGGCCGACTTCGCACCCTTCCCGTATTCGAGCCATGGCGGAGGCGGGGGGATATCGAGGGCGACGTGGCGACGGTGGCGACGGGGTGGAGCGCTGCTCTTTTGGCTTTGGAAGCGGAGGGAGCGGCGGAGATTTCGAGATTGGAACCGCAAGTGGCGAAGGTGGGGAACGCCTCGCTTCGCTTATAAAGAGGAGGAGGCGAACGCTACGCTTTTTTCCGAATAAAGAATCACCCGCTGAACTCTCCCACGACGCCGCAGATTCGACGCGGCTGCTACGGAGGGCGGTGGATACGGAGTTAGATACGGTGGGACCCAGCGCGTGCCCGGTTCTGTTTTGGGCCCGCCCAACCGCGCCGCACCGGTGTGGCCCAGTTCGGGCTCTCCGTGTACTAAGGTAGGGTACCTTAGTATCCCGAACTTGTGCACGGTAGTCGCAGGCCCCACAGAAGGCTTGTTCGTGCCCGCCAAGGTCCTCCGTGGTTCCTTTTGGATCCATTCAAGAACAAAGTGTTTTAACCGAGAAGACAAGGCCCCGAAGAGGAGCTTGCCGAAAGGACAAAGCCCCGCAGGAGGAGGTTGCGCAAGGCCAACCAAGGCATTTCAAGGAACTTGCGCGACGCTGCCGCCCGCAAGACCCGGCGAGCACAAGCTTCCGGCGCGAAAGACAAGGCCGCAGAAGGCGCTGTCGCGGCTACCACTGCGGACTACACTCCAGCAGATCCGACGACGGTCACCACAGATCGCTCCAGCGACGCGCGAGAGGCGTGCAGCCAAGCGCGAGGTGGCGAACGGAGATGACGAGATGGCCATCGTGGCAAGCGGTGGTGCCCTAACGGTCACTTTTGTGCACTGCTTGCGACTCAGATGGGCATTAAATGCTTTTGTCCCCGCCGTCAGAGTTAGGTAGGGGGCACTGCAAAGCAGTTGTACCAACCACACCTTCTACACTTTACCTCAGATGCTCACACTGTCGGACCCCTTGAGCCTATAAAAGGAGGCCCATGTGCAACGAGAGGGGTCTCACCATTCAAACTAGAACACTCCCACGCCTCGGCAAGAACATAATACAACCACAAAGCAGCAGAGGAGTATTATCTCCGAGAGTCGGCTGGGTAAAATCTCCGCGCCTCGCCGATCCGCTTGTGCGGCCTCCGCCCTGTCGGCCGAAGGGGCCCTGCCCCATAGGTGTTCGCTCTCCACGACACTCATGAGCCTCAACTTCTTTCCCGAGCTCATTAGGTTCCAATGCCTTGGCCTTTGAAGCTCCCATTTTGCCCGCTTTCTTACTTTCTCCACATATGTCTTCTCCCTCAATGTTCAACCTCTCGCACCCTCTCCCGTCAAACAACATCCTCTCCATTTGCACATCCAAAAAGAGCTTGTACCTCTCCTCCTCCTGCTCCCCTTGGTGGAAAAAATGTGTGTCCATGTGGCGTACATTTTGCTTGTCACGTTGTCACGCTGCCCTCTCCTTCTCCGACATCTTCCCATCACCCTACATTTCCTCTTTGTCATGGTCCCATCTCCGTCCGCCTCCACTTGGCACATCGTTATCATCCAATCCAATAGATTGTTCGGAGTTTGAGTCATCATTGTTCTTCATCTTATTGGTGGGGTTCCCGAGCTCATTATAGAGAGTTTGCCACTTAGGTTTCTATTCATTTTCAACCAACAAGGCACATAGTGAATGTTTTTTCTCAATGTGCTGGTAAAAGTGGTAGCGAACCCCATCTGGCAAACTAGAACCACTCAAGATAATGCAAGAAATGGAGAAAGCAATACAATTGATGACAATCTGAAGCAAGTCAAACTTACATGTCTTTGGATTCCAACACCACATTGGTCCTGGCCAACCGCTTGTGCATAGAAATCGCAAAACTTATTCATGGACTCTTGGGTGGTGGCACGTCTATGTTGGAGAGAGCCCTCATTATGGGTGGAATGGATAGCAACTAGCTCCACATAATGTTTTGTGTTCATGGTCATGTTTGTGGAACTTTTTCCGCCAATACTTTGTGCCCCTTTGCTCGGTTCCACAAATAGGATCCATGCTTGTGGCTAACCAAGCTTCACACCACAACACACATTCATTTAAGTGCCTGATTTTGCCCAACATCAAACAAAGGGGAATTGGTATCACCCAAGTCGTAATGTGAACCTTTTTCAACATCATATATCATTTTCACCATGAATGTGTCCTAAAAGATGAATCGCAATGAAACAATCATCTCAACATTTATCCGAAATGCATGGGCAAGAAAATACCTCAGATCTAGGTCCAAAATTTAATCGAATGGGATGTGGGCATGCCCATCGCTGTGATTCACGATGTTGTTCACGACCTTTGGACTTTGGCCGACTTGTACATCGTGGTCCTCCCGCCATCCTCATTCGCCTTGGTCGAGGTGTTTAGAGTTGGTCTAGGGGCGATCGTCACGTCCGTGGACCGCCCCACATATATGGGCTAGGTTTATGGTATCGATAACCCGTGTGTATGGACTGGCTTTGAAGGTCTAGTTGGGTGCCATTTTTGTCCGGATGATTGGGGATAATGAAGGGTCCGATTGTAGATGCTCTCATGCCTGCTCCATTCGTGTCACATGATGAGTGGAATAGAAGTGGAAACATGAGTCAAGAAGATAAAAGGTAGAGCTATAATCTTTTAGGCCTCCTTTGATTTGGAGGAGTTCTCAGAGATAGATTCCTATAGGAGAAATTCCTAGAGTCATTTGGTTTGTAGGAACATAATTTTATTCCTACGAGGAACTATTCATATCCCTCACATTTTAAAGGAAAATAAATTAAATCTAGACTCAATGGAAAAGTCATATACTTTTTTCTATTTTTATTCATAGAATTTGAGATACATGACATCTCATTTTCTACAAGTTTCCTATTCCTATGATACTTCATGTTCATCGCACTAAAAGCGCCTTATAAAGTACAAATACATGTTCGTGCACATCAAATCAATGAGGTATGTAAGGCCAACTCAACGCACGCACCCAAACGGACGTCTGCTTTGCTCGGATTTTTTCCGCTTGATCGAGCAAAGGGTGGCGTCCGCACTTTCTATGTATGCGCTATCAGGCGCCAACCTGCGACGATTTCGTCCGCCACCGGAATTTTTTGCAAAGGATATATGAAATTTGGCACCAATGTCAGAGTTCATGCCGGCGAGCGCTCCGCCAACACACATGTCGGCCTTCAAAAGGAACCACCCCAAGTTCTCTCACGACAACAAAGCGAAGCGCCAAGACCTTGTTACTTAAAAAGAACCACCCTAAACGTCAATTTCGGTGGTTCCTTTGAAGGAGCTCCACGACCGGTACTACGGAGGGCAACAGCGACGGTTCGGCTCACCACCCATGTAGTTGGCGGAGAGAATGGCTCCATGGTTCGGCACAACCCTAGTATGAGAAGGTTGTGCGTTGTCGCTGCCGTGTCCTTGGCATTTATGTCCTCATTGTCCTTGATGGCTGTTGAAAATAATAATCCAAAGGGTTATTAGCAATAATCCCTGCTTCCATATCGGCAGTTCCTCCGAGGAGGCGCCAACAACCGCTACGTCTGCTCTCTTGTATATAAGTCTACATTCATGATGAATAAAGAACACTTGAATCATTTGTTGTCTCTCTCGATCTCAATTCGAAACACGTTATCAGCACGCTCCCGAGAGCAATTTGGCCAAGAGAAAAGGCGATGGGAGGCGGCGTTCTCGACACAGTATGAGAGGCGCTCGTCCATTCCATGATCGCAGAGAGGAATCGAAGAACGCCGAACGACCTGTGGTGTTTCCAATGCACCGGCGACACTAAAAGAGAGCGCACCCTTCCGACGCCGATGGAAACGACACGTCGCTTCACACCTCCCATGTGGTGCTCTTCCTCCCGCAGATGGCACTACGACGCCGACAACAAGCAAAACATGTCGGCATGCACTCTTCACGATAAGAAATCAACTGATTGATCGCCCCAATTATCAATCAAGGAAGGTAAGAGATAGAGAATTGGGATTGATCCTTGTTAAATCTGTCATCTTTAGTGTCCGTGAATCGACAATGTTTGCAAGCTTCCATAGACAAGACATCAACGGAGGAAAAGGCGAATAGAAACCGCACTCGATCAATGGATTGGAAATCCAAACAAGAACTGTAAGTGTGCGATAGTCTTCTTCAATTCGTGATGTTCTTAGAGCATCTCTAGCCGCCAAATAAAAACGCCCAGCCGCGCCTCGTAATCCGCCGCTCGCTGTTTTTATGCTCGCGCCGCAGTCAACCAGCACACTAGGGCGCTGGGCTCCGCCAGGGAAAAGCAACTCGGGCCACATTGACAAAGCAAAAGTCAAGCCACCTCCCAGATTTGCCTCCCGCCTCAAGGCCGCCGCCACCCTGCTGCTCCCACCGACCACCGCCTCACGCAGCTAGGTAGACCGCCTCACCAGGAAAAGAAGGGTTTCACGAGGCAGCTCTTCGCACGCCCCACGCACTTTTTTCCGGCCCGCCACAGAGGCTCAGGTGCTCAAGGGCTTGCGCCACCGCCCACAAGGTGTTCGTGAATTGCCCGCACGGTGATGGACTCAAGATGAGGAGGCGCCACGCTGCGGATGAGGAAGCCAAGTCAACGCCCATGAGCAGGAGTAGATGATTTTTCATATAATAAACTTTTTAATCCGAGTTCATATGCAAAAGTTATGCCCATTTTACAAATTCCGAGAGATTTTGAAAATAAAGTCGAATTATATTTGTAAATTTTCCCAACGAGTAGACCACATATCGATGGGAAACTTATTTTCTTTTTATTTTTTGACATTTCCATCATTTTATTTTATTTTTTAAACTGAAAAGGCGTTCGTGGAGGTGTATTCGTGAATTTTTGGGCTGTTAGTAATGGCCCACCGGGAGTGGTGCGCCATTAATAGTTGAATTAGTAAAGGCGCACCACTAGTATGCATATCTAGTAATGGCGCACTACACACACGGCGCCATTACTAGTTTTGAAAAAAATTAAAAAATCTGAAAAGTTTGACAAAAATTATTAGTGGCGTAATCGTGATGTGGTGCGCCATTACTAATTTTGAAAAATTTTTATAAAATTTGAATTTTTATGAAAATATTAGTGGCGCACTCGTGATGTGGTGCGCCATTATTGTTTATCAAGTAATGGCGCACTATCCTCGTGCGCCATTACTAGTTTTGAAAAAAATTGTTGCTAGTGTCGCACCGCCGATTTGGCGCCTAGATTTGATTAATGGCGCACCAACACATGGTGCGCCATTAGTATATAGTAGTGGGCACCACAGTGTGGTGCACCATTAGTGCCCATATCATCTATAGCCTGCTTCAAGTAGTGGAGATGCTTCTACCTCTTAAAGAATTGATGCGTCGATTCCAAACGGCACAAGCGCCTATGGTCTTCGGCCCACACACGACTTCAGACTACGAAGAATCGTCAGCGACGGCCATTCCCCAGAGATGACACGGCTCCCTTGTTCCTCCACAAGAAGCGCCACTGATCTCGACGCAGTACCAAGGCCCATGGCCTCACCTACAAAGGACAAGATGGCAACCTCCGCCGGGCTCTTCTGAAGCGCAGCCGATGGTGGCTCCTCCTCCGCCGAAAGCAAGGGCAGCTCATGAGGCGACCGCCATGGCGCAAACTTCCCGTCTCTGTTGCTGGCCCTTCCATGCGCGCCGCGCCTGTGGTACCGAACGGAAGCAGCGACGCCTGCCTCAAGTGGATATGGTGGCGAAGGAAAAGAATTTCGCTTGGGAATTCATGTCCAGACAGAAAACAAGAGGATAAGGAACCTTATCCCTTCCACGCCAGCATTAATGTCCTTGTAGTTGTATGAATTTGCAAAACAGGTGAACAACAAAGGATCCACGCCGATTGTGCACCTATATACCCTGCTAATTCGGGGAATTTTCTGCACATTGGTTCCAAGTAAGACAAAACTGTTTTAGACCTGTTAATTACTACATTTTCTGTTGAGTTTAACATTCCGTAAAATATGTGGCATGTTCAATGTGTTTGCTCTTTAGCAATTCATATAACATGTCCTATTAGTGCAACGACATTGTTGTGTGATTGAGATTAAGTTTTCACAACATTTATGATTGAGATTTTTTTCTCGCAAAATAATCTCATTAGTGTTGAGATCAATTTTCTCGCAAAATATTAATTCACTCCGCTAAATTATCTTGCATTTGATACGAGATCTCATTTAATTTGAGATCTATAGAATTCAAGTTTTCACTTGAGGATCTAGTTTGCAACATCATCATTATTCATTACGTTTGTAATGTATATCTTTAGAGTACCTTGTATTCCAGAATAACTATGATGTAATATATTTCCATGTTCTTCTACATGTTGAGGGTCATTACATCTTTTATTTGTAATTGAGATTTTTTATCTTTTGCAGAGGTAAATTCAGACTTCCAAGATCGATTCTCCGCTGAGTACAAGGTATTCCATAATATTTCCATGATGTATCTATTTCCATGTTCCCACATGTCGAGATTAATACGTCTATTTGCAATTGAGATTTCCAATTTCTTGCAAATACGGATGCAAAATTCAAGGTGATTTTTCAAATTGATGATTGAGATCACAACATAGTCATATGGATCTATTGCCTATGCAGATTATCGATGACTACTTATAAAGCCTATATATTTTGTCGTTTCGACATTATGATTGTTTTACAAAGTGCTCTCCCACACATTTTACTAACTCATGACATAACGCATCATGAGTGAGTACCTAACGATTTCATCAGATTATACTCCTATGCTATAGATCTAATCTATTTTGAGTTTATCTTCATGGTGTCATACTTAGCAATTTGAGATTCGACTAATGGTTTCAAGCCAACTTCCCTAAATACCCATTGATTTTGCTAAGTTCATTACAACATCAACTATGATGGTCTTTAATTTATCGTTGTAAATTAATTATCTCTGTTTACACATATAGGTAACATATGGCTATAGAGTTTCGGCCGCCTCAATGGCCACCACGCCTCTATCTGCCATGGACATCATAACCAATCTTGTGTCTCGTGGGATAATGTGTGTAATTCTAGATTCACCTCAATTCAGGATCACACCGCTAATGAAAAATGGTGGCTTATATATCATAAGACATTAGATTCAGATCTCAAAGATCTCGTTATTCTCAGACGAATTCCGGGAAACAATGAACCTCAAGGGAAAGGTTTGAATCTTACTTCAACCTTCAATCCGACATCACCACCGTGATGGGACCCTATGGGCACGGAGAATGTGATGGTTGAATATGCCTCAACCGACATGTTTGGAGAGTATGAATAGTCTTTAATCTCCCGAGTGGTCAATATAGTTAATGTCCATTTACGATGTTGTAACAACAACATAAGTATTGTTGTCATATATTGTATATCACAATATATTGTATCAACACTTTGGTACAAATACATTTGTATGTATTCTATATATCCGATAGTGATTTTCATATTGAGAATCTTCATGTCTATATATAGATTTCTATGGGAGTCAATCCGATGAAAATGATATGTGCCTTGTGGACATATGCACCACAAACTCTATACTTAGGGAAGTCCAATGTTTTCACCTCATTGAGAGAAAGGAGATAATTTTAAAATCGCTAGATGCGAGGTATTTGTTGGCTCAACTCGAGTCATATGTACTATCCTTGTGGGTACTCGAGTAACGTTAGGGTGCTTTATTGCTTCCTAGGTTTAACTCGCACTTACTAAACTATGGAGGTGTCCATCAAAATAGTTTCCATAGCTTAAACTTATGATGACAACAAAGAGAAATAGCTTCTTTACCATATGCAACGGACATGGCAAACACATTCTCCATGTATCATTTGGATTGTACTACATATGACACAACCTTAGCACATGTTATGCATAAGATAGTTTTCCGTAATGTCTTGTACATGACAAACTTGACATACTTGCCTTTGGTCATCGAGACATTGGGTTGAAACCAAAACTATCAGCAATTCCAATAGTTTATGATTATTATGATGCTAAATTCTAACAACATTTGATTTTATGTGCACTACAAGTGACGAGGAAAGCTAATTTTAAGGCTTGCACACCTTAAAGTCACGCTAAACCACTCAAACTCCTTTAATGAATCAAGTTGAGGTAAGTGGCTCTTCCCACTCATTGACTAGACTATTAAGGTATTTCATGGTTCTAAAAGACATATCTACATGATGGTCTTAAATGTGTGCTTATTCACACTAAACCATTGGCTCATTTTCCTAACATCGATTTCAAGAAAATCGAATGGATAACATTGCTTAATTCTCCTTGAGTGCCTTCTATGGCCCTTGGATTAAAGTTTAGCAATTTTTCCTAATGTCTAGACTCAAATGGTTTGGTAGAATCCTATCCAAAGAGTTGCTTATTGCATTATCTTTACTTTGATTGCAATTTACCAACTTTACATTGATTCATGCAGTTTTATACGCCATGGCGTAATCGCATAATATTTTCCTCGATCTTTGATATGTGGACATCTACCAAGTATTTCCTATTCATGTAATTCAGTTGCATATCGATATCACCACCGATACATCATTGGCCCTCAACATTTAGTTGGGATCTATGGGAAATAACTGTATTTCCATCAATACCTCGAGTCCTCGATGGGGAATTATTTAAGGCCAAGATGTGATTCATGAGGAATATTTCCAGCATTAGAGGAGATTTCAAGTACCATAAAGATGAAGGAAATATGCCCTAGAGGCAAATAAAGTTATTATTTATTTCTTATTTCATGATAAATGTTTATCATTCATGCTAGAATTGTATTAACCGAAACATGATACATGTGTGAATGAATAAACAAACAACATGTCACTAGTATGCCTCTACAAGACTAGCTTGTTAATCAAAGATGGTTATGTTTCCGACCATAAACAAAGAGTTGTTATTTGATTAACGAGGTCACATCATTAGTAGAATGATCTGATTGACATGACCCATTCCATTAGCTTAGCACACATCGCTTAGTATGTTGCTACCGCTTTTATCCATGACATATACATGTTCCTATAACTATGAGATTATGCAACTCCTGCTACGGAGGAACACTTTGGTGCTACCAAACGTCACAACGTAATCGGGTGATTATAAAGGAGTACTACAGTGTCTCCAAAGGCGATGTTGGGTCATGATTTCGAGATTAGGTTTTGTCACTCCGATTGCTCTGAGAGGTATCTTCGGCCTCTCGTAATACACATCACCGGCCTTTAAGCACTACAACTAATGAGTTAGTTGTGAGATGATGTATTACTGAACGAGTAAAGAGATTTGCGGTAACGAGATTGAACTAGGTATTGATACCGACGATCAATCTCGCAAGTAACATACCGATGACAAAGGAACAACGATGTTGTTATGCGGTCTCGACCGATAAAGATCTTCAGAGAATATGTAGGAACCAATATGGGCATCCAGTGTCCCGCTGTTGGTTATTGACCGAGAATAGTTCTAGGTCATGTCTACATTGTTCTCGAACCGTAGGGTCCGCACGCTAAGGTTTGGCATGACACTTATTATAAGTTTATGTATTTTGATGTACCAAGAAAGTTCGAGTCCCGGATGTGATCACGGATATGACGAGGAGTCTCAAATTGTCGAGACATAAAGATTGATATATTGACGGTATATTCGAACCGGAAAGGTT
>JAHHZJ010007583.1:0-69501 GCA_021437245.1 Aegilops speltoides | reverse complement strand
CACTCAAGTAGTACGATCCTTGTCACCCCACGAGGTACGGTAGTGACTTGATCCGAAGTTTCATGATCACTATCATAAGCTTCTACTTCAATTGGTGTAGGTGCCACAGGAACAACTTCCTGTGCCCTACTACATACTAGTTGTAGTGATGGTTCAGCAACCATATCAAGTCTCCACCATCCTCCCACTCAACTTTTCGAGACAAACTTTTCCTCGAGAAAGGACCCGATTCAAGAAACAATCCCTATTGCTTTCGGATCTGAATTAGAAGGTATACCCAACTGTTTTGGGTGTCCTATGAAGATGCATTTTATCCGCTGGGTTCGAGCTTATCAACTCAAACTTTTTCACATAAGCGCCGCAGCCCCAAACCTTTAAGAAATGACAGCTTAGGTTTCTAAACCATAGTTCATACGGTGTCATCTCAACGGAATTACGTGGTGCCCTATTTAAAGTGAATGTGGTTGTCTCTAATGCCTAACCCATAAACGATAGTGGTAATTCGATAAGAGACATCATGGTACGCACCATATCCAATAGGGTGCAACTATGATGTTCGGACACACCATCAAACTATGGTGTTCCAGCGGTATTAGTTGTGAAACAATTTCCACAATGTCTTAATTGTGTGCCAAAGCTCAGAATCAGATACTCATCTCTATGATCATATCATAGACATTTCATCCTCTTGTCACGATGATCTTCAACTTCACTCAAATTACTTGAACCATTCAATAATTCAGACTTGTGTTTCATCAAGTAAATATACTCTACATCTACTCAATCATCTCGTGAAGTAAGAACATAACGATATTCATCAGATGCCTCAAAGACTCATTGGACCGCACACATCAAAATGTGTTACTTCCAACAAGTTGCTATCTTGTTCCATCTTATCAAACCAAGGCTTTTCACCATCTTGCCCATGTGGTATGATTTGCATATTTCAAGTGATTCAAAATCAAGTGAGTCCAAACGATCCATCTGCATGGAGTTTCTTCATGCAGATACACCAATAGACATGGTTTGCATGTCTCAAACTTTTCAAAACGAGTGAGTCCAAAGATCCATCAACATGGAGCTTCTTCATGCTTTTATACCAATATGACTTACATGGCAATGCCACAAGTAAGTGGTACTATCATTATTATCTTATATCTTTTGGCATGAAAATGTGTATCACTACGATCAAGATTCAATAAACCATTCATTTCAGTGCAAGACCATTGAAGGTATTATTCAAATAAATAGAGTAACCATTATTCTCCTTAAATGAATAATCAGACATGATAGACATAATCCAATCATGTCTATGCTCAACGCAAACACCAAATCTCGATGGTAGAGGGAGCGCATGATGCTTGATCACATCAACCTTGGAAGAACTTCCAACACATATCGTCACCACCTTTAGCTAGTCTCCGCTCATTCCGTAGCTTTTATTTCGAAGTTACTAACACTTAGCAATCGAACCGCATCTAATACCGGTGCTACTAGGAGTACTAGTAAAGTACACATTAACATAATGTATATCCAATATACTTCTATCGACCTTGCCAGCCTTCTCATCTACCAAGTATCTAGGGTAATTCCGCCCAGCAGGTTCCCTTTATTACGTACACTTAGTCTCGGTTTGGGTTCAACCTTGGGTTTCTTCACCGAGCAGCAGCTGATTTGCCGCTTCATGAAGTATCCCTTCGCCCTTGCCCTTCTTAAAACTAGTGGTTTCACCAACCATCAACAATTGATGCTCCTTCTGATTTCTACTTTCATGTGTCAAACATCACGAATACCTCAAGGATCATCACATCTATCCCTCGATATGTTATAGTTCATCACGAAGCTCTAGCAGCTTGGTGGCAATGACTTTGGAGAAACATCACTATCTCATCCGGAAGATTGACTTCCACTCGATTCAAGTGATTGTTGCACTCGACAATCTGAGCACAAGCTCAACGATTGAGCTTTTCTCCTTAGTTTGCAGTGCTAAGAAAATCGCTTGAGGTCTCATACCTCTCGACGTAAGCACAAGCTTGAAATCTCAATCTCAGCCCTCAAACATCTCATATGTTCCGCGACGCTTCAAAAACATCTTCGGTGCCTTAATTCTAAACCGCTTATCCGAACTATCACGTAGTTATCAAAACGTATGTCCGATGTTCGCAACATCCACAAACGACGCTTGGGGTTCAAAGACATCGAGCGTGCATTAAGGACATGAGCTTTCATCGTCCGCATAATCACCATCGCCAACTTTCAACTATATTTTCTAGGAACATATCTAAACAAGGAACTAAAACGCGAGCGCATTTACATAATTTGCAAAGATCTTTTGACTATGTTCAGATAATTAAGTTCATCTTATGAACTCCCACTCAGATAGACATCCCTCCGTCATCTAAGTGATTACATGATCCGAGTCAACTAGGCCGTGTCCGATCATCACGTGAGACGGACTAGTCTCATCGGTGAACATCTTCATGTTGATCGATCTACTATACGACTCATGCTCGACCTTTCGGTCTCGTGTTCCGAGGCCATGTCCGCACATGCTAGGCTCGCTGTTAACCCCAAGTGTTTTCGCTGTAAAACCTGTCTTACACCCGCTGTATGTGAACGTAAGAATCCATCACACCCGATCATCACGTGGTGCTTAGAAGCTTACTAACCGTAGCAACGGTGCACACCGTGGGGAACACTTTTGAAATTTTGTAAGGATCATCTTATTTACTACCGTCATTCCTAAGTAAACAAGATGCATAAACATGATAAACATCACATGCAATCAAATAGTGACATGATATGGCCAATATCATTTTGCTCCTTTTGATCTCCATCTTCGGGCTCCATGATCATCATCGTCACCGCATGACACCATGATCTCCATCATCATGATCTCCATCATCGTGTTCCATGAAGTCGTCTCGCCAACTTATTACTTCTACTACTATGGCTACCGTTAGCAATAAAGTAAAGTAATTACATGGCGCTGTTCAATGACACGCAGGTCATACAATAAATAAAGACAACTCCTATGGTTCTCGCCGTTGTCATACTCATCGACATGCAAGTCGTGATTCCTATTACAAGAACATGATCAATCTCATACATCACATATCATTCATCACATTCTTCTTGGCCATATCACATCACATAGCATACCCTCGCAAAAACAAGTTAGACGCCTTCTAATTGTTGTTGCATGTTTTACGTGGCTGCTATGGGTTTCTAGCAAGAACGCTTACCTACGCAAAACCACAACGTGATATGCCAATTGCTATTTACCCTTCATAAGGACCCTTTTCATCGAATCTGCTCGACTAAAGTGGGAGAGATCGCACCCGCTAGCCACCTTATGCACGGCGCATGTCAATCGGTGGAACTCGCCTCACGAAGAGTACGTAAGGTCGGTCCGGCCGCTTCATCCCACAATACCGTCAAACAAGATTGACTAGTAACGGTAAGCATATTGAACAAAATCAACGCCCACAACTACTTTGTGTTCTACTCGCAAAGAATCTACGAATAGACCTAGCTCATGATGCCATCATGGGGAACGAGCGTAAATTCAAAATTTTCCCACGTGTCACCAAGATCTATCTATGGAGAGACCAGCAACGAGTAGTAAGAGAGTGCATCTACATACCCTTGTAGATCGCTAAGCGGAAGCGCTCAAGTGAACGGGGTTGATGGAGTCGCATCGCCGTGATTCAAATCACCGATGATCAAGTGTCGAACGGACGGCACCTCCGCTCAACACACGACAGCCCGGTGACGCCTCCCCGCCTTGATCCAGCAAGGAGAGAGGGAGAGGTTGAGGAAGACTCCTCCAGCAGCAGCACAACGGCGTGGTGGTGGTGGATGAGTGTGGCATCCGCAGGCTTCGCTAAGCACCACAGAGAGGAGGAGTACTTGGGAGAGAGGAGAGGGCTGCAACCAAAGGCGTAGATCGAATCACGGTATTCGTGTGTACTCCGGCAGCCCTATGCCTCACTATTTATAGGGGAGAGGGGGCTGCGCCCCTTTAGGGTTTCCCACCCCAAGGGGTGCGCCAGCCTCCAGATCCAACTGGTGGCGGCTGAGGGGAGAGAGGGGAGGCGCACCCAGATGGGCCTTAGGCCCATCTGCCTAGGGTTTGCCCTCCCACTCTTCCCACGCTTGCCTTGGTGGGGGCGCCCAGCCCACCTAGGGGCTGGTCCCTCCCACACTTGGCCCACGAGCCTTCGGGGTAGGTGGCCCCACTTGGTGGACCCCGACCTCCCGTGGTCCCAGACGCATCGATAAACCCCAAACTTTTCCTGACCAAAACAGACTTCCCATATATAAATCTTTACCTCCGACCATTCCGAACTCCTCGTGACGTCCGGATCTCATCCGGACTCAACAACATTCGCAACCACATACAAGCTTCCTTTATAACCCTAGCGCCATCGAACCTTATGTGTAGACCCTACGGGTTCGGAGACATGTAGACATGACCGAGACGTTTCCCGTCAATAACCAACAGCGGATCTCGATACCCATGTTGGCTCCTACATGTTCCACGATGATCTCATCGGATGAACCACGATGTCAAGGACTCACGATCCCGTGATACAATTCCCTTTGTCTAGCGGTATTTTACTTGCCCGAGATTCGATCGTTGGATATACCGATACCTTGTTCAATCTCGCATCGCAAGTCTCTTTACTCGCTCCGCAACACATCATCCCGTGATCAACCCCTTAATCACATTGTGCACATTATGATGATGTCCTACCGAAAGGGCCCAGAGATACCTCTCCGCTTGCACGGAGTGACAAATCCCAGCCTCGATCCGTGTCAACCCAATGACACTTTCGAGATACCGTAGTGCACCTTTATAGTCACCCAGCCACGCCAGACGCTTGATACACCCAAAGCACTCCTACGGTATCCGGAGTTACACGATCTCATGGTCTAAGGAAGAGATACTTGACATTGGAAAAGCTCTAGCAAACTAACTACACGATCTTTGTGCTATGCTTAGTATTGTCTTATCCATCACATCATTCTCCTAATGATGTGATCCCGTTATCAATCTACATCCAATGTCCATAGTCAGAAACCATGACTATCTCGCTGATCACAACGAGCTAGTCAACTAGAGGCTCACTAGGGACATATTGTGGTCTATGTATTCACACGTGTATTACGATTTCCGGATAATACAGTTATAGCATGAATAAAAGACAATTATCATGAACAAGGAAATATATAATAATACTTTTATTATTGCCTCTAGGGCATATTTCCAACACGGCTGTGCAGCCAAGCGGTGCGAGGTGGCAAGAGGAGATGACGAGAAGGCCATCGTGGCGATCGGTGGCGCCTCTAACGTCAAGCTTCTCGCACTGCTTACGACCGGACGGCATTAAATGCCCTTGTCCTCCGCCGCCGAGTTAGGTAGGGGCATCAGAGATAGCGGTTGTACCAACCCCTCTTTTTACTTTTTTACCCTCTCTCAAAGCTACACTGCTTGACCCCTTTAGCCTATAAAAAGGAGGCCCATGCGCACGAGAAGGGTTCACTCATTGAAACTACAACACACTCATGCTCTCGAGCAAGAACAGAATATAAACACAAAGCAGCAGAGGAGTTTTATCTCCCGAGAGCCCGGCTGGGTAAAATCTCGCGCGCTTCGCCGACCGCTTCTTTGTGCACCTCCGCCTCGCCGCCGACCAAGAAGGCCCCGCCCCATAGGTGTTCGCTTCACGACATCTTTGGCGCGCTGTAGGGGCGCCGAGGTTGTGCGAACCTGATCCGGCTTCGTGGCGCTACATCAACATCTTCATCGACATGCCACCAAGAGGAAGGCTTGAGGTGGCCGCCCGCCCATCGCCGATCCCACCGCCGCCGAGCAAACCGGGCGGGGTAGACGCCGGTGGAGGAACGGGCGCCGACGGGGACTCACGCCGTCACCAGATCTAAGGACAAGTCCTCGCAAACTTCGGGCGCCTGCAGCATGCACCGCGCCCTCCCAGAGGCACGTGATCGACAACGCCATGGTGCTCCCCGCACCGCGGCTTGCATTGGAACAAGGCTGCCGGGCGGATCACGGACGCTCAAGGCCAACATGCACGTCAACACATTGGCGCGAGCGCGGTACGGTCGCCTGGACAAGATGTTGCTCCTTCTAACACTGTTAGAAGTTCGAGCATATCCCGCTCCTCGCGTCATTCGCCCCCACCGCCGAAAACCCCGGAAGAAGCGTTGGCTCGAGCCCAACTACTCCTAGACTACCCTCCAGCGCCGGACAAGATCGACGATTGGAGGGCCACCATTCAGAGCCTCATCGGCTTCGCCAACGACGACACTCCACGGCAGCCAGCTACATCGCAGCCGCGGCAAGATTGCGCACAAGACGAGCCGATGGCGCATGATAAGACCGTGGGGTGCCACCACTGCACTCCCGCCCGGAGGTTAAGATCGCTGCCGCTGGCTAACCTCAACACCGACTCCACCGCTGCCGCTGGACCCGCGAGCTCGCCGCGATCAACGCCAAGTTCTCCAAGAACGGTGAGAAGAAGACGCCAGATTTCGCCGAAGGCCGAAGAGAAGCGCCGGCGTCACCGACAGCGCCATTGGGCCCATCGTTGATATGCATGCGCCAGGGGAACCAGCGACTTGTCAGACGCGTAGGTCGCCTCGCTCACTGTGAGCTGCGGCAGGTCCAAAGGGCCCAAGACCAAGAACTTCAAGCGACGCATTCGAGAAGTACGATGGCAGGATACATCCGCCGGAGTTCTCGCCGCTTACACCATCGCGTGCAGCGCCGGGACGCGACGAGAAGATCTCGCCAACTACTTCCGCCGTGCTCGCCCAATGTCGATCTTGGCTCATGCACTTGCCGGACAACTCCATCTCTTCGTATGGACCTGTGCTATCAGCTTGTCGGCGCTTTCACAGCGTGCCACAAGCCCCATGGCCAAGAGAGCGATCTTCATCCGCCGCCAGTAAAGAAGGAGAACCCCGCGCAAGTATATACAGAGATTCAGCCAAGTGCAGCGAACATCCCAAATGTCCACCCCGCCGCTGTTATCGCTGCCCCATCGTAACGCGCGAATCGCAGGATGAGGGAGGAGATGGCGATGTGCAAATCAGAGATGTCAGCGAGCTATATGCTCGCCGACAAGTGTGCATCGTGGTCAAGAGGGGAGGAAACTCCCCGAGAACACAGAGCGTATGATCTCGATAGGAGGATGCCGCCCCGACAAAGAAGAACCGGAGGCGGAACAACAGAAAGAGGAAAGCTAAGGATGTGCTAGTTGTCGAGCAGTCCGTAACGGAGGTGGCGCCGAGAAGGCCAAAGCTGGTGATTCCGGCGAGGCTGTGGTGGCCGACAAGTAGAACGGTTCGCAAGCAAGAGACTGCAAGATCCACCGCACTAAGGGCCATGACCTCTGTGTCTCAGAAGAAGGTTGAGCAGCTTGTAGAACTGCAGAAGCTGAGTACGAAGCGCCGCGACAAGGAGAAAGCCCAAGAAGGTGGAGGAGGATCCGCAAGAAGCGCCCCGCCTGGGAGGGCGCCATGGCAAGGCTAAGCAGCGGCAGGAGACAGACTCCAAGCCGCGACGAGGACGAAGACGAAGACGAAGATGATGAGATGGATGAGGATGAGACCGACGAGCAGGAGTTTCAAGGCAACAGAGGTGTTAGGCGTCGACGGCGGTAAGCTTCAGATACCTCGCACCGCCAGCTCAAACAAAGGTGCGGAAGTAAATGCAGCAGAACTGCTCGCTGAGTCGCGAAGCCCTCGGTGGTCCAAGACGCCCATCATCTTTGATGTTGAGGATCACCCGATCGATAATCATGGTCGGGTGCTTGCCGATGTTGGTTTCGCCAACCATCCGCAACCTTAAGGTCACAAAGATGTTGGTTGACGGCGGGCCGGGCTCGAATCGATCTCCTCCGCGGTGCTCAAGAAGCTCCAGATCCCCGACAACGAAGCTCAAGAGACCGCACTTTCCAAGGAATCAACCCGAAGGAGCAAGTCAAGGGGAAGATCACACTATCGGTGACATTTGGCAGCGAGCTGAACTTCGTAACGTAGAAGGTCACCTTGACGTTGTTGATTTCCCATTGCCTCTACAATGGGATACTTGGCCGCCCAAAGACTCGCCAAGTTCATGGCAGCTTCTCATTATGCTTACAACGTGCTTCAAGATGCTTGGTCCGATAAGTGTCATTTCTGTCCTCGACGACAAGAAAGATGCCCTTATCTGCACTGACAAGATCTACCGGAAGCAAAGAGCCGCAGCAGAACGCAAACCACTTGCCGAAAGCTCCCGGGGAAGAAGAAGACCAAGTCCGCAAGAGTAGCTCGATGCCCACTCCGCAAGCACACCTCTTCGGAGTGCTGCGCCACCGCCGAGGACGCACCATCGAGCTCCACCGCAAGTGCAAGAAGGCGAAGACAGATCACCAGAGACCAAGAAAGTGGTCATTAGGAGGACGGACCGGTGGTACCTTCACCATCGCCACGCTTGACCCTAAATAGGAAAGCGCACTCGCTGCTTTCTCAAGGGCGAATGTTGATGTGTTTGCATGGCAACCATCTCGACATCCCCGTGTTCCCGGAAAGTAATCGAGCACCACCTTGCCGCCTGTCCTCACGCGCGCCCGCCAAGCAGAGTGTCGAAGCAAGCGTGGAACGCCAAGAGTTCATTGCGTAAGAGATCAAGAAGTTGGAAGCAGCAGCCTCGGTCCGAGGGTACTCCATCCAACGTGGTTAGCTAATCCAAGAGTCGTGCGCAAGGCTTAACGGAAGTGGAGGCTTTGTATTGACTTCACCGATGTTAATAAAGCTTGTCCCAAGGATCCATTTCCTTGCCGCCAAGATCGACCAGATTGTCGACTCCACGGCCGGATGTGATTTGCTTTCATTTCTTGATGCATACTCAGATACCATCGATCTTCATGGCGTAAGAGGATGAAGAGAAACCGCATTCATTACTACATGCGCACGCATCGCTTTGTACTAATGCCTTTCGACTAAAGAATGCTGGTTCAACATTTACAAGAGTAGTCAGTCGTGCTTTTGAGCCACAGTTGCACAGGAATGTAGAAGCTTACATGGATGACATAGTGGTCAAGAGCAAGGATAAAGAAACTTTGATCCAAGATTTGGACGAAACCTTCGCAAGTCTGTGCAAGATCAATCTCAAGTTGAACCCCGAGAAGTGCGTGTTTGGAGTTCCTTCCGGCAAGCTTCTCGGGTTCTTTGTATCCCAGAGGGGGATTGAAGCCAATCCCGACAAGATCAAGGCCATTGAGCGATCAAGCACCAAAGCGCCAAGGATGTGCGGTTATTTGCTGCTGCGCTTGTCGCCTCAAGAGGTTCATCTCTAAGTTCGCTGAAGGCTACCGCCATTTTTCAAAATTTTGAAAAGGCAGGTCCAATGAAATGGACTCCGAAGCGGAGGCTGCGCCACAAGACTTGAAGAGATACTGCCCTCCACTAATACTTGTCGCACCTAAGCCACAAGAGAAGTTGTCAGCAGATCTAGCGGCAACCAATCAAGTGGTTAGTGCTATGCGTTAGTAGCGGAGAGGGAGGCGGATGATGAGCCAATGACCACGGCAAGCGAGTCCAAATGACAAGCTGGGGGGCTTCCCGACAAGCTCGTCCCGACAAGGATGGATTCAGCAATGCTTAAGAGAAACAAAAGAAGATGGTGCAAATACCAGCTTATTTTGTCGGCCTCTTCTGTGGGGCTAGATCAAGGTACTTTGGAGTGCGTTGCTTTTCGCCTTCTCATGGCTTCGAGGAAGCTGCGCCATTACTTTCAAGCACATGAGATCACAGCTTGTCACTGCTTCATAGGGAATATTACCACTAGGTGTAAACCGCAGCTTAATGAAAGTTAACTCCGTTAGTGGTATATGCGCAGGAAGGCCCAAGGCCTGTAGTCGGTTTAGAATTTGTAGCCGAAACCGCCCGATGTATACTTGTATTGTGTTAGAATAGAGAGATACCAACCGATACGAGTATGAACCGTTGGGACTCTATGAACCGACGGCCACTGTATATAAGGGACGACCCGCGACGGTTCAAGGACGATAACCACAACTCGAGCCTAGGCGGCTTGTTTGCTCCCTAGCCATCGAGACTACATCAATTCCATCACAACCAGACGAGGCTTTACCTTCATCGGCGTCAACTAGTATAAATCCTTGTGTCTTTGTGTCCGCTTAACCCCTTCAAGTAAACCCGCTATGATGGCTCCACGACTAAGTCCTTACACTAGGACATCCGCCGTGACAAATCCATTTACGCTTGGCGCCACCGGGGCTATCGCACGATGGTTTGACGATCTTGGAGGGCAAGCTCAAAGGACTCAAGGCTACGCCAGGCCGGATGACCAAGAGTCGCCGCGTCGATCTACATCGACGACGCCGATGGGGTCCCGAGGCCGATTCAATCGAGTACGGATACCGGTCCCTTCGCAGATACACGCTTTCATCGGCAAGATCGGGTGCTCGGGCTCGAGCCGACATCCGCACCGACTCGCCGAGACGGCTCAACAGGCGCGACCTGCCCAAAGTTAAACCGCCATGAAGCATGTCTTCGCGGAGTCATCCACGAGGAGAACACGACGCCGTTCGTAACACGGTAGTGAGACCGCTGCTTATTCCGGCGATGAATCTTCAACAGAGAGACCGAATCATTGTACCAGCTGCAGGCGATATGATCGGGGCTGTTCCGACGGTGACAGATTCCGACCCCCAAGCCGCTTCAACCGGTTGAATATTCATGGCCGGACGCAGCAAATAACCACTCTTCAACCGCAGCAGCCGATGCTTTCGATCAAGAACGGCAGCAAAGCAGGGTAGGAGGCCTGGCGCCCACCGTTCAAGTTCTATCAGATCTATTTGATGCACTAGCTGCGCTTATGGCGGAGGACAACCCGCGGATCAGAGGCTCATAATGCAGAAATTGCGAAGGTGAGAGAGCAGATCACGCAAGCCAAAGCGGATCTAGCGCCGAGAAGGAGCGATGGTCGCAGAGCGGGCCGCCTGACGCACAAAGCTTACAAACTCATGCTTGACCAGAAAGCGCCGCAGAGGTGTTGAAGCGAAGCATAGATCACGCCATTAGGATTTGATCCTAGAAATCTCTTTCGCACTCGGAGCCGGACCCAAGAACTCCGCCCCAAAGACAGGAGGTAAACCGGATTGAGGCACCAGAGCAGGAGCGATGGTCCAACCACGCTCGATGGAGCCTCCTCAGCAGTAACATGGTGGTTCCTCCACCGCATGCATACACCCCTGTGTCATTATTCTAACCTATGGACAACCTTGTTGCGCCGCCGCACGCATTGGAGGCTATCCTACCAAGGAGATTCCCACAAGCGCTTGAGACACGCCGGTTAAGGAGTCTCCGATCGCGCCGATCCAAAGCAGAGGCGATTCATACAGCCGTGATCGGATTCATTCTACGCCTGCCCAAGCCGGAGCTACAAAGCAGCGATGGATGAACCGCCATATCAAGCAATGCGCGGACCATGAAGCGCCCAAGGCAATCACTAGATGGGTGGCATTCGTGATGCTCGTGAGGTGGTGGACCGGCTCGCACGCAGGAGGCCGAAGTTAGCAGACAGATGACGCTGGTCAACATACACCGTTCGCCTACTACCTTCGCTGACCGAAGCCGATCCGCTTTAGGGTGCCCTGCTTAATCCCCGCTTACGCAATGTGCGCCGCCTAAAGATTTTAAGGGTCCACGCAGGTGCCGAATTACACCGCCGATCTGTCCCTCAAGCGTGGGTTGAAAGTTATGAGATGGCCATGGAGATGCTAGATGTCGATGAGACCACGGTGCAAAGTATTTCACCATGATGCCGGAAGGCACGACTGCATTTGGTTGAAGAGCTACCGCCCAATTTATCAGCTCATGGGCCCGCCACGGCCCGGCTTATTCGTAACTTCAAGGATACGTAAGCAGCCCAAGTCCATAGTAGACCGCGGCGCTTGTGTCCAGGAGGAAGGAGTCAACAACCTGCTGGGTACGCCGTGTTTCCAGATTTTGCACCTCCGACAGATCAACGCCGACTCGCGATCTTAACATTAGAATGCAACCGCCGGTTTGAGCCTTTAAAATTAAAATTGGGGCGATGAAGCGTTCTCAGAATGACATGGGAACCCTCATGGCCGCTGGTGAAGTATGCTGATTCGACAAGATCAAGGATCCCGAGGCTAATGATGATGAAGCAGGAAGGAAAGAAGAACGGCAACTCCAAGGGGCAGCAAGACAAACCGCAGTGTCATGGAACGGAGGCAAGCGCAAGGCGATGGCAACTCGGATTTCAGAGCCAACACTAATGCACAGATGTGAGGGCAGCGGCGCAGAGGCAAGGCGAATCGGGCCCAAATCCTAATACGAGCCGCTTGAATTACTTATTGAACCAACCTTGCCCCAAGCACGGACGAAGGAGTCCCCATCGAACCATCTCTCGAAAGATCATATATTATGCAGAGTTCAAAACTCCAATGCTTTCCGTATGACCAGGGTCGTGGCGTTCAGATCCGGTTTCACGGGCCGGGTCACGATGGAGCTTCCGTTCAGTGTCTTAATCAAGGCAGTCACAATAGTCGAATAATCGTGGTGGCTAAAGCAGAAGCAACAAAGCAATGGGTTATCGTGAGCCAACCAAAGCAGCTGAATAGTGGGCGATTGCGTTTTCACAACTAGTTTGGACAAGCGATCGAAGCTTCACAAGCGAGCAAGAACTCGTTGAACCGCCTTGCCGCTGCTATTTACGCTGGTCGGAGCAGCCTATCGTGGAGCAGAGAGGACCATCCCCCGGTTGATAATCCGGCCACTTGGCATTGGTGGTAGACCGTGGGGGGCTATAAGTTCACTAAGGTACTTATGGATGGAGGAAGCAGATAATATATTATACTATGAAACTTTCCGTCGCATGGGTCTAATGCATAAGGATCTCGCATCGCCCAATACGGTGTTCCATGGCGAGTACCGTGCAAATCTGCTTATCCTGCTGGTAAGATAGCTACCGATGTGGCTTTTGGAGACGAGCACGATTCCCGGTCCGAAAAGCTAACTTTGAAGTAGTAAAACCGAGTCCATGTCATGCCTTGTTTGGGCGGCCGCTTATGCTAAGTTCATGGCACGACCTTGTTATATCTACTTGCAGCTCAAAATGCCGGGTTACAAAGGAACGATAACGATGCATGGAAGCCGCCGAGTTGCTTTGGAATGTGAGGAAGGTGATGCAGCTTATGCAGAGGCGGTCTGTGCTACTTGAGGAGTTGAAGTTCTATAAGGACAACGTTGATCCGGCAGATATGACCCTTTAAAGAAGCCAACTACAGAGCATGAATCGGATCTCAAGTTTAAATCGGCACCGAGACCAAGCTTGTTGACTTCGTGCAGCGATTCGCCCAAGCAGCTTCACCGTCAAGCCAACCCGATCCCAATAGGAAAGCGCCCATCGAAGTTCATCCGTGAGAACCAGGATATCTTTGCATGGAAGCCATCCGACATGCCAGTGTACCGAGGAACTCACCGAGCACACACTTAATGTGGATCCTAAGTATAAACCGTGAAATAGTTTCTCCACCGGTTTAACGAAGAAAGGCGCAGCCATTGAGAGGAAGTAGCCAGCTTTTGGTGGCTGGCTTTATTATTGAAGTGTTTCATCCAGAGTGGCTTGCTAATCCGTGCTGGTCCTTAAGAAAATGGTACCGGCGATGTGTGTGGACTACACAGATCTTAACAAAGCCTCGTCCAATGGATCCTTTTGCCTCCCCCGCATTGATCGATTATTGATGCCACGGCAGATGTGAGCGCTAAGTTTTTGGATGCGACTCGATATCATCGATCAAAATGGCGGTTATGACCAGGAGAAAACAACGCTTATAACTCCCTTTGGAGCCTTCGCTATGTATCTATGCCTTTGGGCTCAAAAGCGCCTGTGCTACTTATCACGGTGTACAGAATTGCTCGATACACGATCGGCCGCAATGTGCATGCTTACGTGATGATATTGTGGTGAAATCAAGACAAAAGGAGACACCGGTGGATCGATTTGAAGGAAACCTTCGACAACTTGGCGATTTACAAGATGATGCTTAATCCGCCAAGTGCGCTTTGGTGTTCCGCAGTGTTATTGGGGTTTCGTGTCTAACAGAGGAATTGAGGCTAATCCGAGAAAATTAAAGCTATTACTTCCTTGGCTAAACCGGCGTGTATCAATGATGTTCAGCGGTCAAGGGCGAATTGCTGCGTTGAGCCGGTTTATCACCGCCGAGAGAAGGCCATCCCCATATACCGATGCCGAGGAAAACAGATAATTTCGCTCGAGTCCGTCCACGACGAAGCATTTGAGGATTTAAAGCGCAATGGCCAATCTGCTCGTTTCTGCGGCTCCAAATGACAAGGAGCCACCGTTGTTATATGTGGCAGCCAATGCTCGAGCAAGAAGCGTGGCTATTGTGGTGGAGCGCATGAGGCAGTGCAAGGAATATCCGTTCAACGGCCGGTTTATTATATCGCTGAGGTGCTTATTGAGTCCAAGCAAAGGTATCCGTGATTGGCGTAAGTTAGTCTATGGTGTTTTTATGGCCACCGGAAACTCAAGCAAGATTTCCAAGGGCACCCTATCACAAAGGGTTAGTTCAGCTCCTTTGGGTGATATCATACGTAACCGGAGGCGATCGTCGGATTGCCAAATGGGCCATAGAGCTTGGGCCGCATGGACTAAAGTATATACCACGACAGCAGTTGAAGTCTCAAGCACTTGTTGATTTCATTAATGACCGGACGGAGTTACAAGCACCAGAGGAGAAGCCGGATCACACATATTGACTATTCATTTCGACGGATCCAGCAGCTTGAAGGCTCGGGGTCGAGTCGCTTTAACTTCCCCACAAGGTGATAAGTTTTGTTACGCTCTCCGCTTAATGTTCCCTTGTACTAATAATGCAGCTGAGTACGAAGCCTTGCTCCATGGCCTCCGGATGGCTAAGGAGATGAACTTAAGCCGGTTAAGTGCTTTGGTGACTCGGACCGTGGCTCGCAAGTATCCGCACTTGGGACTCTAAGGACCCGCTATGGCCGCATATCGTCGAGAAGTGGATAATATTGCAGGTTGCTTCAAGGGTTATCAAGTGGATCATGTGGATCGCCGAAGAACGGTTATGGACGCTTTAAGCCGTTGGGTTCTCAGCGAAAACCGTCCCGCCTAATGTCTTTTTGGACGCCTTGCACAACCCGTCACCCAGCTACCGGTGAAGCGGATTTGGCTATTCCCGATCCGGAGGCTCATGGTGGCAGCATTACATGCTATTCCGGATTGACGATTCTTTTCTTGCGATATGACTCGAGGAGTTGCTGAAGATGAGATTCGCCGCATGATAATCCGCGCCCAAATCTATGACGATTCTTAATGGTGAGTTACATCATTGCAGGTATCGTATGCTTCAACGCTGTGTTTCCGAGGAAGGCTGTGAAATCTTAAGAGAAATCCATGAAGGAGATTGTGACATCACGCCGTTCAAAGTCCCCGTGGCAAAGGCGCTTCGCACGGATTTTACCGTCGACCGCACACGCCGATGCAGAGGACTTGGTTAAACGGTGTGATGGATGTCGAATTTTCAAGGCGTGCTCATGTACCGCACAAGAGTTGAGGATGATCCCAATAACGTGGCCATTTGCAACTTGGGGGCTAGATATGGTCGGACCATTTAAACGATCCAAGGATAAGAAGACCCACCTGCTGGTGGCAAAGGGACAAATTTACCAAGTGGGTTGAATTGAGCCCGCCGCAAGTGTGATGCGCAACAAATGTGCAGCTCATCAAGAAGGTGATTTTCCGGTTTGGCTTTCCACACAAGATCATTATCGACAATGGCACTAATTTATCCAAGGGTGCTATGAAAGAGTTCTCGGAACGTGAGCACATCCGACTTGATGTGTCGCCGCTGGCTCATCCCCACCCAACGGGCAGCGTAACGAGCTAATCAAGAGATCTTACGAGGCATAAATCCGCTTATGGTTCCGCATAACGAACACCGTGGTGCTGGGTTGAAGAGCTACCATCGGTGCTATGGAGTATCAATACTACGCCAAACCGTCCACCGGATATACACCGCTTTTCATGGTCTACGGAGCAGAGGCAGTCCTTCCCAAAGGATATCCGCACGATTCGCCTGTAGCGGCTTATGTTGAAGCGACAAGGAGACGCACGGCAGACGCTGGATCTATTGGATGAAGAGCGTGATATGGCAGCTTGAAAGTGCAACTAATCCCCGGTGGTTTTGGTAATTAATAACAACATATATATCATTGAACTAATAGTTACTTGAGAATCATTTCGTAAAGTTCAAGGATATGGGTATGTCAAGGATCAAGAAGTGGACCCTCAAAATGCTAAGGCAAGCATCGGCAAAAGCTCAAGACTCCATTTTTGGTTTAGTGATCCAAGATCACATTGAGTCCATAGGAAAGCCAATACTATTAAAAGGGATGAGGTTATGATGATGATCCGTCGCTTGCGCTTAGTGATACATCTCCTAAACTATCAAGAACTTTCACTACCATATACACTCATAAGTAATCTCGTCCCACCGATATTCCAAACTCACCACACCGAGATGAACCACCTCACCATAAAGCCAAACCCTAGAAATCTCGGATTTTCCGATTCAAACTCGGTCTCACCGAAACTTGAGTTGCCAAGCTTCAGAATCCTTCACATCAAATCGGTGTCACCGAGATGATGAAGTCGGTCCCACCAAACCGGCTTGCTCTTGTCATTGCACTAATCGGACTAACCGAGATTGTATTTTTGGTCCACTCGAAAATCCCAACGCTCACATTATTTGAACTTTCGGTCTCACCGAGTTGTCAACTTCGGTCCCACCGAGATTGCTCAAATGTGTGTAACGGTTGATTTTGTGTGGAGGCTATAAATACCCTCCACCCCTCTTCATTCGTGAAGAGAGCCATCGAAAGAACTACCACTCCTACCTTACATTTCGAGAAGAGAACTACCTACCCTTGTGTTGAGATCAAGTTGCTCCACTCCCACCATATGAAGCTTGATCTCTAGCCTTCCAAGTTGCTTTCCACTCAATCCTTTCTTCCACCACAGCCAAATCAAGGAGGAGAGTTGAGTGTTGGGGAGATTATCATTTGAAGCACAAGAGCAAGGAGTTCATCATCATCAACAACATCTATTACCTTTTGGAGGGTGGTGCCTCCTAGATTGGTTAGGTGTCGCTGGGAGCCTCCACGAGATGTGGAGTTGAACCAAGAAGTTTGTAAGGGCAAGGAGATCGCCTACTTCGTGAAGATCTACCCCGAGTAAGGCTAGCCTTCGTATGAGAGCCATGATGGAATAGACAAGGTTGCTTCTTCGTGGACCCTTCATGGGTGGAGCCTCCGTGGACTCTCGCAGCTGCTACCTCCGTGGGTTGAAGTCTCCATCAACGTGGAAGTACGATAGCACCACCTATCGGAACCACGAGAAAAATCACCGCTCTCCAAAATTGCGCTTGCTCTTCTCCACCTCTCTTTACTACATGTGCAATTTACTTTCCGCTGCCTATACTCTAGAATTGCATGTGTAGGGTGATGCTTGACTTGATCATAATTGTGAATCTGCCAAAACTATTCTTTGTCAAAAGGTAGAATTTTTATATTGTCAAGTAGTCTAATCACCCCCTCTAGACATACTTTCGATCCTACAAGTGGTATCGAGCTTTTGTCTCCATTGTATTGGTTTCATTGCATTGACTCCATAAGCTTGGTTTCACAACCTAGGAGAGTATGGCGCCTAGTGAGGGTAATTTTCAGAGAGGTCCTTACTTTGATGGTACAAATTTTTCTAGTTGGAAGCATAAAATGAAAATGCATATTCTTGGCCATAACCCACCAAGATGGGGCATTATTTGTGTTGGTATGCAAGGTGAATTCTTCGAGGAAGGAAAAGTTCCGGATCGCGGGTTACAACGGAAGAATTATGGATGTTGCAAAACAATGCTCAAGCTTGTGACATTCTCTTCAATGCCTTGTGTCCCGAGGAGTTCAACAAAATCAGCCGCCTTGAGAATGCAAAAGAGATTTGGGATACTTTGGTTGAAATGCATGAAGGTACCGAGTCCGTGAAGGAATCAAAGCTAGATGTTCTTCAAGGTCAACTTGACAAGTTCAAGATGAAGGAAGGTGAAGGAGTCGCTGAAATGTACTCTAGGCTTGCTCTCATCACAAATGAGATTGCCGCTTAGGAAGCGAAGAAATGACCGATCGATTCATCATCAAGAAGATTCTCGAGCTTTGGATGGAAAGTATGACACCGTGCACTTTGATCCAAATGATGCCAAACTACAAGAATCTCAAGCCAACCAAGTCATTGGAAGAATTGTTGCCCATGAGATGACACTTAAGGATAAGGAAGAGCTTCACAACAAGTCAAGTGGTGCCTAGAAAGCTACAAGTGATGCTCCCACACAAGCTAGTTTCCAATGAAGAGATAAGCCTAATGGTCAAAAACTTCAACAAATTCTACAAGAGTAGAGGCAAAGAGAGAAGCTCAAAGTCTAGATCATATGATGAAAAGAGATCTTCTAGTCGTGATCGAATCAAGCATATCAGGGAAGACCCTACACTACTCAAATGAGTGTACGGCTCCCCACAAGAGAAGAGAAGAATCCCCAAGAAGAAGAAGCTCAAGAGGGAATTGGAAGATGCTTCATGGCTAAAGGTCCCAAGGTATCACACCCTGAATTCATTGACTTCGATAGTGATGAGGATGACTTGCTTGGTGAAGATGAGCTCTTACATGATAAATCCAATGAACCTAGTAACGATGAACATGCTAGTAGTCTTTATAGTCGAGAAAAGTCGAATGACAATGCTATGAAGGAGATTGAGCGTCTAACTAAAGAACTAAACACTCTTAAGTTAGCTCATGAAACAACTCAAGAAGATCATAGAGAGCTCCTAAGATCTCATGAGAAGCTACGCTCGAGAAGCTCACTCTAGAGCAAGAACATGAGTTTCTAAAAGCAATCAATGACGATCTTCAAAGAAGAGTTCTTCATATCTTGCCAAACGACTTCTCTTGTCTAATTTCTTGCCACCCATTAAGACTAAGCATGACAAGCATAAGAAAAATTCTTTCTCTAGTAGTAACAATAACCATGCTAAATCCAATGTTGTTGCTTCTAGTAGTTCTCTTGATTCCACTAACAATGTTTCAAGCCAAGTTACACTTGAGCAAGAAAATAGTTTATTGAAAGGGATTATAGAGAAAGGTGTCTACAAGAGCCTTGCCGGAAGCAAGAACTTTGAGGAAATTGTTCGCAAGCAAGGAAGGCACCGAAGAATCAAGGAATTGGTTTTGAGCGAAAGTTCAACGCCGAGGGTGTTGAATGGGAAGAAGGTCAATATCCTACTCCACGCTTTGTTCCTCAAAAGGAGAAGTATGATCCTACTTCTTCCAATGTGGAACAAGCTCAAGAAGACCTTCCACCACAAGACCACAAGCTAAAAGGCAAGGACAAGCTTCAAGAGGAGATTGATGCATTTGTTGAAGCACCTCAAGCCATGGTCAAGTGGGTTCCCAAGGAAACGCCAAGTTCTACTTCACAATCTCAACTATAACCCCAAGGATTCCCATCAAGATGATGTGGATCCCAAGAAGAAGAACTAGAAAGTTCTTGAGGGTGACTCCGCCAACATACTTCACTCACATTCATTTTGGCAAAAACTTGTGCAATCAACTTCCACATTGTGCACTAGTTCATGGAGTCACAAACCTCTTGTTGGTAAGTCAAGGGACAAGGTAATCATTGCTTTCATGGACATCATCTATTGTGAACTTCAATCTATGTCCATGGATATCCTTGTTTGTTCCTTGTGGACTAACCCATGTAGGTATTGAAAGTGCCCAATCCAAAGGATAGCTCCCAACTCTTGATGATCTTCATCAACATTGAGCATCCACATCTTCAACATCTACATGAAGTCTTCTACGACAACCCAAGGTTAGTTTGACCCTTTAAAAGGGTTCTCACATCTAGGGGGAGCTTTGCTCTAAAAAATTGAGCTAAAGCATCTTCAAATGATGTGAACACATCAATGCTTTATGTAAAAGTGGTAACCCCACTTGTGCTTAAACGATGAGTATGACCTATGATCAAATGTTCTCATTTGGCTCCTAAGTCAATATACTCATATAAAGATGACCTAGTCATCGACAAATTGTGTGATAGTAGCTAGAATTTTGATTGTGCATGTTTGACACATATTTCATTTGCTATCTTATTGTGTGAGCATGTTGGATGCATGATTTTATCCATTCAAGGACATCCATTTGTTGTTTTGGTCGCTTTTGATTTTTTTGACCAAATGGATGGACAAGAATGCCTAAGTACCTCCCTAGCTATCTATGCTTTCTTGTCTCAAATTCTATTCATGCTTACATCACAAATTTTGAACAAGTCATTTTTGACCTCCGAGTGAGGAGCACTTGAGCCACCGATCCGTCAAAGGCTATCTTCCAAAACCTTCTAATTGATTTCGGTCGACTAACTCACTCAAACTCGGTCGAACCGAAAGCATTTAGATCGATCTAGGTTTTCACCTCGTGAAACCGAAGTTGTGATTTTCGGCGGATCGGTGCATAATCGCCAAAGAAGCTATCCATCTCGTGCCACCGAAGTTTTACAACTCGTCCCACCGACAAAGGGGTATATATATCCGAGGGCCGCTGATTCCTTCTTCAAACGCTTCGCCCACACCCTTTGCCGCCGCCGCTTTGGTCTCCGGATCGTCGCCGTTGCCGCCAGGCGCCGCCGCCAGTTCCGCCGCCAACGGACATCTCTTTCGAGCTGTTGCCAGCCAGAGAAAACTCCACCAAGTTAGGTGAGTTTTGATCCCACTCGTGCTCCCATCTCCGATTCAATGCACGCTTGATTGCCTAGAATCTTGCCACGATTGAAATCTTCCTGCACACCAGATTAGTTCGCTTGGACTAGATTCGAGTAAAAGTTTTAGGTTAGGTTTCACGAACATATCTCGGTGAGACCGATTTTACATTTTCGGTATGACCGATTTGGCCTATGGCTATTGATCGCACTTCGGTCCAACCGAAGTTGTGCAAATTGGTGTGACCGAAATGACGACTGGAAACCCTAGTGTTTTCGGCAGATCAAACCCACTTCGTCCAACCGAAAGTGGTGTGAAAGCTCCTGCTTAAACACTTCGGATTCACCGAATTTTAAACTCGGTCCGACCAAATGTCTTCTCGGAAAACCTAATACTAGAATTTGAACTCATTTTTTTGCAAAACTTCTCAGATTTTGTGATGACTCTTCTTCTCCGCCTACACCTTATCTATTCACAAAGTTGTCACCATGTCGATGCCAAGGATAATGTAACAGTGTCGAGACACCCATTGCAGATATTCCAGAGGCAGGCACTAGTCCTGATCCTAGCAGCTCATCTGATGATGGTGAGAGGAGTACACCAAGTGGTTTACCTCCTGGAGCCACCAGAGCTAGAAAGAATAGGAACTCAGATGATGAAGACTCAGATTTTGTTATTGAGGAAGAGGTCACCTCAAAGCCTAAGAGGAAAGTTGTTGCCAAAGAGCAACAAGGTCAACAGACTAAGAAGGGCACCAGCAAAGTCAAGCAATCAACTGTTGCCAAGAAGCTGAATTTGGGAGAGGCAGCTGCAAGCAAAGTGAAGAAAACCTCCAAGAGAAAGAGGATAGTGCATGATGCAGCAGAAGAGGATGAGGATGAGGAAGCACCCCAGCCTACTCCTCGTAAGCCAAAGTTCATGGTGATGCCATTAAGGCCGGAGCCACATCAAAGCCCAAGCAATCTGCTCCAAATAAGGCAGCTCCAAAGAAAGCCTCGCCGCCAAGCCCAAGAAGACCGCCGAAACATTCCAAATATCGAGAAGAACAAAGATGATGTGCCACCACCTGAGTCGATGGTGAAGGACCAGCTTTGCTGAAACTTCGCAAAAACTGCCACTACATATGATGCTCATCCTCAAGCCGAGGATATGAAGGCAAGGAAAGATAGAGGTCTCAGTGCTATGGAGACAATCTGACCCATATGCCGTGAGGAGAAGAACCGCCAGAGATCCCAGATTTCACACCGAGAGCAGCAGGACTTCTATGAGACCATGCCGATGGACAAGAAGCCCATAGTCACGCATATACACGATATGTTGATTGGAAGTACATTGACAAATAAGAGCACAGAGATTTCTTTCCACATGTGCATGAAAGTTTCACCGCTTGTGGTGTTGCAGATTTTGTAGGTCGAAATTGACCAATTGGAACGATGAGATGATTATGCAATTCTATGCCACACTCACTTCTACCCCGATGGAAAGATTGTATGGATGACTCAAGGTCAAAGATTTTCTTCTTCCGTGAAGAATGGGCAGAAATTCTGAATGCTCCAAAGGCAACGAGATGATGATATTGATGTATATGGGATTCCAAAGAAGAATCATGAATCCATGAAGAACATGTACAAAGAGGTTCCAAAGAAAGGATTTGGGAACTGGAAGCTCGGCTCATTTACTATCTCCGTGCAGGCCTACCTACCACTAATACCATTTTGAGGCATACCTTGATGCCCAAGTCCGAGATCATCGCATGATCATAGGATACTCTATCAACATGCTGCACATACTTGATGAGAAAGCACCTTTCAAGGTGATGGACTTGATGGTAGAGACCATTAAGAGGACCTGCAATGACCGTAAAAGGTCGTGGATTTGCCCCGCAGATTCAGATGCTTATCAATGCCAAGTTTGGCACGGGCACATTCTTGTTGGATAGAGCACATTTACCGCTGCAGCCAGAGCATGAGGACAATGTTGTTGTGATGGATGAGGAGGATCCGACATCCGCTGAAGGTCAAGCCAAGATCAAGCTGCCAAGAAAGCCAAAGTCGACAAGGAAGCAAAGAAGCAGCAGCAGCTAAACCAAAGAGTTTTGAGAGCAGATTCTTGAAGCTACCCAAAGGATTGAACAACGCCTGCCAGATTGTACAGCCTCAGAGAGCTTAGAGAGGATTGTTGAGGACAAGATCCACGCCTGATGTGAAGTCGATCAAGTGCAAGTGATCACAACAAGCTTGAGGCGATATTGAGGAAGCAAAGGGAGAAGGAAGAGCTTATGCGTGAGATGCATGATGACTTAGTCCAGATTATCAAGAATGATCGCTCCTGTTCCCACAGACCTCGATCACCGCTATTCCAAAGGATGTACACCAGACTACAGCTTCAAAGACTTCTACGCCCAAAGACTTACTCCAACTCCAGCTCCAAAGGACCACTCCTCCAAAGATACATCACCAAGTCTTCGCCGATGTCATATCCACTCCGACATCAACCTAGACGGAGCCGCCAGCAGAGTCCCCAAGGACGCTTAGCTCTATGCCTTTTCAATTTTTTGGTAACTTGTTGCCAAAGGGGAGAAATTGTATAGATCATAGGACTTCGAGAGAGAGTGTCGTTGTCTTTGCGCTTTTGCTCTTTCGTTCTTTTTGCGTTTCTTTGAGATACTTTTGGTTTTCGAGACATTCAAAGGTGTTTGATACTACGCTTGATTCTACCTTAATGAGTGCTTGGTCGCATTATGCTTTAATGTGTGCTTAATGCTTATCATATGCCATTCATATCTTGTATGACCATTTACTCATGTCTAGGTGATTGGGTGCATGCTGTTCATTCTTATCATTTTGTGCGCCCACCAAGATGTATGTGACATGGAAGAGTGACCCATGATCCTAATCGATTGTGCATTTGCATTCAAACGCAAATCTTAAATAATGCACAAATTTAGGGGAGCTTTGCTTATCACATACTTCTCAAAGCGATTTATATTATTCATTGATTATATCCTTTGTCGAAGCTTTGATATATGTGTTGTCATCAATTACAAAAAGGGGAGATTGAAAGTGCAACTAATCCCCGGTGGTTTTGGTAATTAATAACAACATATATATCATTGAACTAATAGTTACTTGAGAATCATTTCGAAAGTTCAAAGATATGGGTATGGCAAGGATCAAGAAGTGGACCCTCAAATGCTAAGGCAAGCATTGGCAAAAGCTCAAGACTCCATTTTTGGTTTAGTGATCCAAGATCACATTGAGTCCATAGGAAAGCCAATACTATTAAAAGGGATGAGGTTATGATGATGATCCGTTGCTCAAGCGCTTAGTGATACATCTCCTAAACTATCAAGAACTTTCACTACCATATACACTCATAAGTAATCTCGGTCCCACCGATATTCCAAACTCACCACACCAAGATGAACCACCTCAGCCATAAAGCCAAACCCTAGAAATCTCGGATTTTCCGATTCGAACTCGGTCTCACCGAAACTTGAGTTGCCAAGCTTCAGAATCTTCACATCAAATCGGTGTCACCGAGATGATGAAGTCGGTCCCACCGAACCGGGCTTGCTCTTGTCATTGCACTAATCGGACTAACCGAGATTGTATTTTCGGTCCCACTGAAAATCCCAACGCTCACATTATTTGAACTTTCGGTCTCACCGAAGTTGTCAACTTCGGTCCCACCGAGATTGCTCAAATGTGTGTAACGGTTGATTTTGTGTGGAGGCTATAAATACCCTCCACCCCTCTTCATTCGTGAAGAGAGCCATCGAAAGAACTACCACTCCTACCTTACATTTCTGAGAAGAGAACTACCTACCCTTGTGTTGAGATCTGTTGCTCCACTCCCACCATATGAAGCTTGATCTCTAGCCTTCCCAAGTTGCTTTCCACTCAATCCTTTCTTCCACCACAGCCAAATCAGTGAGGAGAGTTGAGTGTTGGGGAGATTATCATTTGAAGCACAAGAGCAAGGAGTTCATCATCATCAACAACATCTATTACCTTTTGGAGGGTGGTGCCTCCTAGATTGGTTAGGTGTCGCTGGGAGCCTCCACGAGATGTGGAGTTGAACCAAGAAGTTTGTAAGGGCAAGGAGATCGCCTACTGTGAAGATCTACCCCGAGTAAGGCTAGCCTCCATGGGCGAGGCCATGATGGAATAGACAAGGTTGCTTCTTCGTGGACCCTTCGTGGGTGGAGCCTCCGTGGACTCTCGCAGCTGCTATCTCCGTGGGTTGAAGTCTCCATCAACATGGAAGTACGATAGCACCACCTATCGAACCACGAGAAAATCACCGCCTCCAAAATTGCGCTTGCTCTTCTCCACCTCTCTTTACTACATGTGCAATTTACTTTCCGCTGCCTATACTCTAGAATTGCATGTAGGGTGATGCTTGACTTGATCATAATTGTGAATCGCCAAAACTGTTCTTTGTCAAAAGGCAGAATTTTTATATTGTCAAGTAGTCTAATCACCCCCTCTAGACATACTTTCGATCCTACACACTGCTCGCTCGGGCGATTTACCAAAGAAGATCTTCGTCATTATCACAACACCGGTTAAAACCGTAACCTTTCAAGAAGGAGATTTGGTGCTTCGCTCATCCAAGACCGCATGATATGCACAAGTTATCCCCGCCTTTGGGAAGGACCTTTGTGGTCAAGAAGAATCTACACAATGGATCATACTATCCGATTGATATTCGAGAGCGCCAAGACTCACGTGACATCGAGGAGGAGACCAACAGCCGTGGAATATAGCTCATCTTCGCATTATTACACTTGAGTCATCGGCTCTATTTATGTACATATCATGACAATGTATATATTATCTTCGATATAATAAAACCGAGCCTCAGCCACAGCGGGTCTCTGCTTTTCTTATCATGCGTGGTTACATGGAGTGCTTCGCTTTTAAAGCGCCTCCGTTTACCCTTGACATTTGTTTTATCACTTGGGGCTTGGTCGTGTCCGAACCAATGCAACACCTCTTGATAGGCGAAAGCCACCAGATCATTTGGGGACACGGTCACGCTCGAACCGGTCACGCCTCTTGGTCGGCCAATAGGCCGAGTCATTTGGGGCTTGGTCGAACCCAACCAATGTCATGCCACTTGGCCGGGCGATCGCCAAGAGTCTTTTGGGGACTCGCCGATCGGGCACCATCGCTACGCCTTCGGGAGCTTTGGTTGCGCCCCGACCATGGTAATGCCATCCGACCAGCTCAAGAAAGCTTTTCTTTGCAAAAGTTATTGCCTTTGTTGCCATATTTTCTCATAATTGGTATTCGATTTTTGTTGCGCTTTTTAACCCGACAAGCCGCTTTTATCCGGTTCAACTGCTGCCATAAATTGGCATGACACGGTTTAATCTACGCCGAGTATATCTCGCCGGTTTACCTTCTTCCCGTTAATCATCATTGAATAACAGGGGCTTGTGCTGATTCAGACGGTTTATATGGGAGTTGTTCTTCCCCGCTTTACGTACGGTCATGGTTTTAAGGCCTCGCTTGGTTTGGCTACGCCAGCTTCATGCCCATACACGCAGTATTTGAATCATATATTTGTTGATTTCTATATATATATTAGATATCATAAACCGTCAAGTATCACCGCCACCGAGGTTCAAATTTTTTCTAGTTGCAGGAAATACAAAGGTTTCGCTACTTATGCACGAAGGCATATTCAAACGGAAAGTTTTAACTAAAGTTATTACAAGGCAACACGGTGCCCAAGTGAGATCATTGTTCTTAGGCAAACCGCCAACAACAGATATTTAAACCGCCACCGTTCAAGCTCGCTTCTTCATCCTCCGCCGCTCAGCCTCCTCGCTCTCTACTCCATTGGCCGGAAATCAACAAAGGGTCCAATGATTCCCATTAGCGCTTGGAAAACAGCCTCTTCGTGGATCGTAGATGACGGTTCAATATGAGGAGCGTAAGTATGCTTACGGATTGAGGGATCAGATTTTCCGCCGCAAAAGTTGGGGCGTACACTCGCTTGTTTTGATCATTGTATTGTGCTTGATAATGCTCCAAATCGGCTTCTTCGCCAACCGACAAGCTAGCGGGCGATCGCACGGTTTATAGTCTCAGAATCCTCTTCATTGAAATCGAGCCATCTTCTTTCACACCGATAGCCTTGAGCTGCTTCCACAGATCAAAGTCCGTACCCATGCCTTGGCTCGGATCAAGGCGCTGATAGCTCCGGCTCGAAAGCAGAGATTTTTTCACCTCTTCAATCCGGCAGAAGCATGGACACCGGTTCAGAGTATCTTGAATCAAGGAAGGTGCCGGATTGTTATGTGAGGCTGTGGTGATGATGCGCTGGCTCCGTATACAACCGTTTCTACCAAGGTATAGACAGCCTTCGCTTTCTTCCGCACATCGCTTCCTAAGTGCCCAATGCGTGCCTACAACAAGAAACGGTTAGTTTCAAACCGAGTAATGATATAGCAGGTTCAACACATCACAACTGTTCAAAGAAAGCTTACCAAAGATTGCCGCAATATAGAATGTACTTGCCGCTTATCATTGCCGATCATCTACCACCGGTTTAAGGGCAGCTTCAGATTTTCTCGCTTGCTTGATCAAATTGGCCTTCTCAAAGGGCCCACCGCTTGTTCTTTCTTCAAGCTTTCCTTCACTTGTTCAAAGAGCTGCTCAAAGCATCGGTTAATTCTTTTCTGGCCTTTTTTGTTTCGCCTGCTGGTTTTCAAAGCCGCTTGTAAATCGGGCAATCCGTCATCTTTGATTTTCACCTCACTGTGTATCGATAGTATGTTCAGCCGTAAATTAAGGAAGTCAAAGTCCCAACCACACAACACGCTTATATGCTTGACACTTGGGGGCTAATGTACCTTCGATTTTTATAGTGCTATTAGATGGCAAAGTCCCAAGCTCAATACAAGTATTCAACTTGGCACTTGGGGGCTAATGGCTATTTGATCTACCAATGTTTCCAAAGGCAGTTTTATTGAAGTACCGGTTTAAATATGCAGAGTTAAACCGCCCTTGTGGTTATGCGTAGATTTCAAAGTTGATTAAGAATATAGTCAAGTCCCGGTTTGATCAAGATTACAAACCGCCCTTGGGGGCTACAAGAACTGATATATCGGGCGGTAAGAAAAGGAGTGAGTTACCTCAAACTTGTCCTCATTAATTTGACCAAAGCCAGCTTCATAGTCACGGCTAGTATAAAGCCGGTTTAAATAGATGTAATGAAGGTCTTGGGCGCTAAAGCAGATATGTTTCAGCTCGACATCCCACTTTCCCTTATTCAAGGTGGAAAATCCTCTTCACAAAGGTGCCCGGTTAAGGTTGCAGGATTCCCTGTTCAGAGCGCCCATACCAAGAATCACAACGCCATCATCTTTCGACTGACGGATTGTGGGCACGGCCGCTTTAGTAGCAGGATCGTGAGATTTATCAAACCCGACGGTGCCGGCAGGTGGATCAGCAGAGATTGAAGTGTTGACGTGCCTTTCTTCAGAATAACCTCATCTTGAATCGGAGGATCATTGGGAATGTCTTCAGAGGCAAAATTTTCAAGATCCGCGCCTCTCATGGTCTCGAGGCGGCAGCTTTCTTCACCGCTTTATCCAAACGGCCTTCTTGCTTGGTTTCGCTTGGTTCTAAGAGACAAAGAGTCGTGGAAAAAGCATATCCATTACAAAATATATTAGAAGCATATGGTCGGTTTGACTTACCCGCGGCTATCTTCAACGGTGGTAGCTGAGTGGCCGAGGATTCACCAGAGGATGAATGGGAAGTGACCGATAATCGGAGTCGGACGGATTAAGAGGTTGATGAAGAAACCCGCTTTGGAATTTAAAGCAATAAAAGGTCGGAAACCTCGAGCGGCGATTCGAACCGGTTGTTTGGTAAACCGCAGAGGTAACTACCGACCACTGGCCGGGTTGTGCGGCGAAGCTTCATGTTGTTGTGTCTTCATAAGAAATTTGGGATCCAAATAAGCAAGAGGGTGAGAAAATTAACTTTCCGGTTTGCTCGGGCGAAATTTTGGTAAAGGCAAATTTGTGAATCGAAGAGAGAATAGTTACCTCAAATAATCCTCGCGTTGTCGGCTTCAAAGATCATCCCGACAAGCATCATCATCAATAAGGCGTAAAAAGCAAGCCAAGAGAATCAAGTTCGATTACCCACATCATCGCCAATGGCTGGGTCGATGAAGCAAAGGGTCTTTATCTTATGGGCTGATTTCTTGACAATTTTTGTTTTGGGCCGGGTCACCGCCTCGCATTCTCCGCTTTGTCCTCGGGAAAGTTTTTGCTCCAAAACGGATTATCACCTCGGATCGAAGTAATTAAATGTTGGATACATGAAGCAAGAATAAAGTTAAATGATGAAGCAACCGAAACTTACCGCAGTGGTTTGTTGGTGGTGCAGAAGGAGCTAGACCGGTTTGAGCACGAGGTGCTCCGGTTCATTCAAAGATCCTTTTTATCGAGTCCCAGAATCTCATCATCGAAAGTTCGAAGTTTTGTGTGTCGGAGTGGGTCATCGACGCCGCCAGCAGTAATCGCACATCAAACCGAACGCCGCTCAGAGGCAGATGCCCCATGATAACCAAAGCAGCGGCAAGATCAATTCCACCAAACCGCCGGCCATAAAGGCTCTGAGCTTGGACAGCTATGGGCATATTTGCTTCTATCTTTGGCGCTTAATCTTTGAGTAAACGGATGAGTATTGCTTAGCCGCCTCGACGAAAGCCGTAAAGGATTTTCATCTTCGTGAGAAGTGTCCTTGCAATAAAACCAAGTCGCATTCCACTCTTTGGGGTGAGTATGGAGTTTGACGGGGATAGGTGATCTCCTTCCTCTTTGAATAGCCATACCACCCAATTATGACAGGGGCTTGGTGAATTCAAGGCGACGGTTTAGATGGAAGAGGTCTCTAAACAGTTCAATGTATGGTTCCTCTTGCGATATACTTCAGATAGTACCGAAAGTGGCATAAATTGGTGACGGAGTTAGCCAATGTCCCGGGACGGAGCTGAAAATTGGCTAACACGTCCCGGTAAAATTTTGAACCGGCGGTTTGAAGCCCCGCCAGTGATCATCGCGAAGACCACGACTTCTCCTTCCCGGGTGTGGAGGACATTCTCTCCGTGGACCTCCAAAGGATCAGATCTTTGTCATCTAAAGCGCCAATCGAGACCAGATCATTCACCGTGACTGTGACGCGAGAAGGAACCCAGCTTGCATTCATACACTTGTTTGGCCATGATAAGATCTACGAAAGTAATTGATCCGGTTCAAGAGCAGGCTTATTACAAGGTGATTGATCTAAGTTATGATAAACCGGAGGCGTGGTCTATAAATCGATTTCGTGATATGACATCGTGGGCTCGCGGTTCAACAAGGGGACTAATGGTGTATCTGCGCCGGTTTAGCAGCTTTTTTCTTATGGTGAGTTAAACCGCCTAATCTAGGCTTTTGAAGTAATCGGTTATGGGTAGTTTGCGTAAACAAGTTTCACAAGATCCCATTGTAGCTACGGATCAAACGCAGGTTTACGTAAAATGTAAAATATTTCACTAAGTAAGGCGTAAACGGAAGTGGACTATGAAGCGATATGTATGCGTAAGATCCATGGACTTAAGATGGCAAAATACAGCGGATGCACAGAATCGCTATTAGCACAAAGACAGATTCACAGGTGGTTCAAAGTTAAGAGGATAGACGGAACGCACGAAGAACACAAGATGAAGCCGAACCCTAAAATGATCCAAGTCGAGAAGGGAAGAAGCTACCGAATAGAGAAGACGCGAAAGAGGCCGCAGATTCTCGTATGTTCAGTCGATGCAATGCCCAGACGAGGCGAGGTCGACGATATGATGGTGGAGCTCCAAGAGCAGCGCGAGGAAGACAAAGAAGAAGAGACGGCGGAGGAAAGAAATGACCTTCGGTCCTATTTATAAGGCAGCCAAGCTAGGTCAAGCGCTGTGATCCGTGAACTGCTATTAAAAGGTGTTATAAAGGATCAAATTTCGTGATGACGCCATGCCGGTTTACAAAGGACCGTAAGTAATGACGACATGGCGTTCACCGCATAATAGAAGAGGTCCAAGGTACAAGCTTTGTGGAGGATTGACATGAACCGCTTCAAATCAACTGGGCCTAATGTTAGAATATTACCACTAGGTGTAAACCGCGCTTTGGGAAGTTAACTCCGTTAGTGGTATATGCGCAGGAAGGCCCAAGGCCCGTAGTCGGTTTAGAATTTGTAGCCGTAAACCGCCCGATGTATACTTGTATTGTAAGTTAGAATAGAGAGATACCAACCGATACGAGTATGAACCGTTGGGACTCTATGAACCGACGGGCGCCACTGTAAAGGGACGACCCGGCGACGGTTCAAGGACGATAACCACAACTCAAGCCTAGGCGGCTTGTTTGCTCCCTAGCCATCGAGACTACATCAATTCCATCACAACTAGACGAGGCTTTTACCTTCATCGGCGGCCAACTAGTATAAATCCTGTGTCTTTGTGTCCGCTTAACCCCTTCAAGTAAACCCGCTATGATGGCTCCACGACTAAGTCCTTACGCTTAGGACATCTCGCCGTGACAAATCCACTACACTTTCTCGTCAAGAGGATATTACGTAATCCGTATAACAGCAGGATTGTCGAGTGGGCACTGGAATTGTCAAGCTTTGGCCTCTAGTTTGAGAGTACCTCAACTATCCAGAGCCGAGCATTGGCAGAATTCATAGCGTAATGGACGCCAACACCGATGAAGAAACTCCGAGACGAGCATCCCCGTCAAGGAGGCAAGCAAAGAATGGATCATGTACTTTGATGGTGCCTTCTCGCTGCAAGGCGCCGGTGCGGGTGTGTTACTTGTCGCACCCACCGGAGAGCACCTCAAGTACGTAGTCCAGATGCACTTTCCCAAGGAGCAAGCGACAAACAATACTACAGAGTATGAGGGCTTGCTTGCCGGACTTAGGATTGCAGCAGACCTTGGGATCAAGAAGCTCATTGTCAGGGGTGACTCGCAACTTGTCGTCCGCCAAGTGAACAAAGATTATCAGAGTCCGTTGATGGAAGCCTACATTGATGAAGTGAGAAAGAAGAGCATTTTGACGGCTCGCAGATGGAACATGTTCCGAGAGCTCGAATCTACATTGCAGACGGCCCACAAAATGCGCCAGACTCAAGTTACCTGTGGAACCAAGAATTTTGTGCTCAAACTAACTCAACCATCTCAGAACACCATCAACTCGGACAGAGCAAGAAGAGGAAGTTGGTTTCGGTGACTACTTTCCGCGGAGCTCCCGGCCACCGCCAAGAAGGTCCCCAAGATCAACACAAAGAGTGCCGAGGAGCAGTCTGCCCGACAAGCCTTAGGGTTTGTTTCGCTGAAGCAGACGCCCCGACAAGCTTTGTTCGCGAGCTTGCCGGGAACATCAAGCTCCGCTGAACCACGATTCTTGCCGAGAAGCAAATGTTCTCGCAGCAGCTGCTTATGCCTTTTAGTCCTTGTCGCCGAGCTACAAGCTCCGCATGGGCACAAAGAGATTGTCCGCTTCTTCAAACAGAGAACTTCCCAAGAGCAAGAAGAAGCGGAGAGAGTAGCCTCGCAATCAAGTACGTATCAGTTTGTCGATGACATACTATACGTAAGAAGATTCAACAGAGTGAAATTGAAGTGCATTTCCGAAGAAGGACAGAGCTGTTGGGGAGATACATGGAGGCGATGTGGTCACCACATTGGCACAAGAGCACTTGTCGGCAAAGCCTTCCAAGAAGGTTTCTTCCGCCGACAGCCTCCGTGATGCAACCGCACAAGTAACCAAGTGTGAAGCGCATAGTTCCACTCCAAGTAGATACATCAACCAGCTCAAGCTCTCCAAACAATCCCTTTATCCCGCCATTTTCGTCCTGGCTCGACATCCTCGCCCCTTTCCCCGAGCTGTCGGGGCTTCGAGTACTTGTACGGGCAATCGATGTTCATGAAGTGGCCGGAGGTGGAAGCAGGAGGAAGGTGACAAGACAACAAGCAGTCAAGTTCTTCAGTCAATTGTTTGCCGCTTCGAGTCCCTAACAGATCATCACCGATAATGGCACGCAATTCACGAGCCGCACCTTCATGCAAGACGCCCAAGATCTTGGCGCCAAGATCTGCTTCCCTTCGCTGCTCACCCGAGAAGCAACGGTCAAGTGGAGAGGGCAACGCTGGCGTGCGCGGGCTCAAGACCAGACTTTTGACAAAGCTGCACAAGTGCGAAGAAATTGATCGAGGAGCTGCCGTGGTTCTTGGTCGATCAGATGACACCAAATCGAGCCACCGCCGCATACCTTTTGCTCTAGCTCACGGGCGAGGCAGTTCTCCCACGGAACTCAGATACGGATCGCCTCGAGTGCTCGCCAGATGAGCTTGAGCAAGAGCAGCTGCGGCAAGATGACGCGCTTCCTTGAGGAAGATCGCCTTCAGCCGTCAGACGAGCTGCTCGCTACAAAGAAGCTTTGCATCGCTACCACAGCCGCAAAGTTAATGCCAGAAGCTTTGAGGAAGGTGACCTTGTTCTTCGGCGCGTTCAATCCGCCAAGAATTCCAACAAGTTGACGCCAAAGTGGGAAGGCCCTTATCGGGTAAAACGAGTCACTAGGCCCGGCGTTGTCCGCCTTGAGACCGAAGATGGCTTTCCGGTGATCAACTCCTGGAACATAGAGCATCTTCGTATGTTTTACCCATGAGGCGCAGTTGCCGGAACACGTTGTTCCGGCAACCACCTTTTGTACAAGCCTTGCCGCTGTTGCATGTAACCCTTTGTACAAAGCTGGGCGCAGATACCGTGCATAAAAAAATATCATATGCTCCGCACATCTTGTCAAATTTCATGCCTTTTTCTTTTTTCGCATGTATTATCTGATACTTTGTGCAGCACTTGCCTCCGGTAAGCAATAACGAGCCATAAGGCCCCATATCTTTATTTTCTCTTCTTTCTTTTTCTTAAAAGAAGGTTCCTTCGCCCACAAGTTCACCGGGGGGGAGGAGAAGATGATGGTATGGACTAGGCGTCGCTCAAAGAAGTATAACCTGCCAGACGCCGATTTACGTAAAAGCTAAGTTGCCAAAGTTTGAGCACAATCAATTTTAAAATTTCTAAGTTATATTCCTTGAACGACCGTGCTTTTGTATGGAAAACTCCGGCGCTGAGGAACTGCTCATGGTTAGTTGCGCCTTACTTTGTTTCGAGTCCGCCAACAATGTAAGTGTGTCATGACTAGTTCCGATAAGGTTTCTTGCCGGAGGCAAGACCGCCGCAAAGCCGCCGATGTTCCGTGACTCAACGCCATGACAAGGGTGCTCATACGCAAGTTCCCTAAAAGCGAGGGTAAAAACATACAAAGGAGGGGATCAAGTAAAGGAAATAACATAGCAAATACTATCCAGAATAAAGTTATATTACAATAATAACTTGCCGAGCTCTAATAGATTGTTCCTGCGACATGTCCAAAGAAGCCGCAAGAAAAGGAGAAGATACGCTGCCTAATCTACGCGGGTCGCCGCAACCCTCCCGATTTCATTCACCTTGTCCACAATGGGTGCGATAAGGGCCTTGAGCTCAGAACATCAAGACCGCCGGCAGCTTCTTGAGAACGTGGGTGAGGTTGAGGTTCGATTATGGAAGAGCACCTTCACCAAAGACCTTCTCCAAGACTCGCACAGATGGCGCCACGACTCGTCACCACCGCTTTGGGATCCTTTCCCGAGCTGCTAGAGAGCCGCTGCCACACCCTTGAAGAACAGAGTAAGCTTGGCGCTGGGCCGGAGGTTCTCGCCAAGAGAGTACCCGGCCCGCTAAGTCCAGGGCTATGCCAACTCATCGCCGATGGTTGCAGCGATGTTGACGAGGTTCTCCGACCGTGAGCTCCACCAGAGCCTCAAGGTGTTTTGAGTCTCGCGCCCCTCGTTAGCAGCTCCTCGCTGCTTCTTGATCTCTTTCTTCAAGTCATCCTTCGCCTCTTGGCGCCTGGCCCAAATACCTCCGCTGCAGGGCTAACTTCAGCTCCAGATCAGACTTGAGTCCTTGGCGGTGTTCAGCCTTGGTCTTATCGGGCGAGTTGAACTTGCAGATCACCATGAGCAAGGGCATCCTTCTCGCTCAGGCCGGAGTGCGGCAAGCTCCTCATTCTTCCCTTTCATATCAGCCTCCACCGGCCACCTTCACCTCCACCTTCTTATGCCTTAGCGGCCGCGCAAAGATCCTTTGCTTCCTTGAGCGCCCGCCAAGTGATTGCTCCCTGTGGCGAAGCCTCCTCGTGGCTGTCCAGTTAACCTTTTCTCGCCACCACCTTCCCGCCTCGACACCCTCGGCAATGAGCCTCTTCGCCTCGGCTTCAGCCTTTTCAAGGATGAACGCTTTCTTCGCCTTCGACAAGCTGCGCCTCCTCGGCAATAGACCGGAGAGCCTCTTGGTTGCGGCTCGAGCTCCTCCAAGATGCTTTCTATGTCAACTCCGCCGCGCGACAAGCGCTTCCTCGACTCCAGCTTTTGCTTGCCGGGCGCGTAGAGCATCACCAACTTCGAGCAACTGCCTCCTGACTCACCATCGCTGCTGCCATGCCGACCACCGCCAGCCCAAGCAGAGGCGAGTACTTCCTCACAACTCTCTCTTCGACCGGCGCCTGAGCTCGACGCCTGTGGAAGCTTGATGAAGACACCTCGCCGCCTTCAAGTAGGCGCTGGTCAGGCTCTCGAGTCCCGGTGCAGATCACGGCGGAGGGTCGGCGGTCGGAGTAGCGCCTTGCGCCCCGCACCTCCGGTGGTCAAGGCGATCGCTGACCTCGCCAGCCTCCTCGCCAAAGAGCCTTGGCGGCCTTTTGCCGGCATCGCTCGCCACGCCTCTTCCTCGGTGACGGCAAAGATCACCAAGTTGTTGCTGCATCCTCCTCGCCGGTGGCCTCAGCCCCATCGGATCCGTGGAAGGAGGATCTCAAGACAGAAGAGGAAGAAAAGTCAAGCAAATATCCAAAAAGAAGATCGTAAAAAGAAAACCCAAGGGAAAATTTCCGACAAGGAGGGTTACCTGTTGGGCTCAGGACCATGGGCTCCACCATCAAGGCTCGCTGGTCCCGCCGCCGGAACTACCTTGCCGGGACCTCCTCGGGGAATGCTCCTTGTCGGAGAATCGCCTTGGCGGCGAGGTCGGCAGACAAAGACTCGAGCGGCTTCGCTGCTCCCGATGGGCCCGCCTCGCTCCTACACAAGCAAGTCAACAATCAAGATATCATCAAAGAAAAGAGCACTCACGCACGCCCCACAACAGAAGTGAACAAATACTTACGCTGGGCCAGCCTGGGCTGCTTCGAGGAGAGGGTATCGGTCCGCTAAGGTGGTCTCTGACGTGTCCTCTCGCCATCACAAACAGGATCGCCCTCGATGACAACCACGGGACTTTGGCCCTTCGCCGCTTCTCTCGCCAGAGTCCTGAAATGGAACGAGGTTCGAGAGAAGCAGATCGATACAAGATAAGAAACAACAAAAATCGAAGAAATGCAAGTACAACAAGGAGAAAGTCTTACCTCCTCCTCTTCTTCCTCCTCGCCGGAACTTAGCGCGAGAGGTCAAGTCTGCACCTTTCACAAGTGAGGCGGAGGAGTAGGCTCCTTGACGCTTGCCGAGCTGCGGCAGATCGTGCATGGCGCCGAGAAGACCTCGCCTCAGCTTGCCGGCTGCATGGGATGCTCCTCACTGCAACGGTATCGGCCATGGTGGAGCGTGGTCTCATGGCCGCGGCTGTTGGGTCTGCCTCGCCTCGCTATGTCTCCTCACTCATGGAGGCGCTTTCTTGTTTGAGCTGGGGCTGCGCCGAGGGTCCCATCTGCATGCAAGCTGCTTGAAGATGGTTGGCCACTTGCACCCCCCGGCAGCTCGCTTGCCTCGGCTTTGGGCCCTCAGAGGATCGCCAAGGCAAGAGTGTCTAGAGGGGGGGATTAGACAACTCGACAAGATAAAAGTTTATACCTTTAGATTAACATAAGTTCTTAGCAAGTTCACAATGAAGATCAAGTCAAGCATCATGCATACAAGTCGAGCAACATACTAAACATGCAATTCTAGAGTATAGGGCAGCGGAAAGTAAATTGCATGAATAGTAAGGGAGAGATTGTGAAGAGCAAACGCAATTTGGAGACACGGAGATTTTTCTCGTGGTTCCGATAGGTGGTGCTATCGCCAATCCACGCTGATGGAGACTTCAACCCACGGAGGGTAACGGCCATGCGAGTCCACGGAGGGCTCCACCCACGAAGGGTCCACGAAGAAGCAACCTTGTCTATGCCATCATGGCTTACGCCCACGGAGGACTAGCCTTACTCTGGTAGATCTTCACGGTAGGCGATCTCCTTGCCCTTACAAACTCCTTGGTTCAACTCCACATCATGACGGAGGCTCCCAAGTGACACCTAACTAATCTAGGAGGCACCACCTCCAAAAGGTAATAGATGGGGTTGGTGATGATGAACTCCTTGCTCTTGTGCTTCAAATGATAATCTCCCCAACACTCAACTCTCCTCACCGATTTGGCTGTGGTGGAAGAAAGGATTGAGTGAAAGCAACTTGGGAAGGCTAGAAATCAAGTTTCATATGGTGGGAGTGGAGCAACTTGATCTCAACACAAGGGTAGGTAGTTTTCTTCTCGTAAATGTAAGGTAGGAGTGGTAGTTCTTTCTCGATGGCTCTCTCCACTAATGAAGAGGAGGTGGAGGGTATTTATAGCCTCCACACAAAATCCAACTGCTACACACATTTGACCAATCTCGGCCGATCAAGTTGACAACTCGGTGGGACCGAAAGTTCAAATCTTAGAACGTTGGGATTTTCGTGGGACCGAAAATACAATCTCTGCTAGTCCGATTCTTCCAAAGTCTAGGGTTTGCCAATCTCGTGGGACCGATTTTCTCATCTCGGTGACACCGATTTGAGTACGTATGTTACGTGCTTGGCAACACCAATTTCGTATGACCGAGTTTGGAATCGGAAAATCCGAGAATCTTAGGGTTTGGCTATATGGTCGAGGTGGTTCATCTCGTGACTGGTTTGGAATCGGTGGGACCGAGATTACTTATGAGTTTATGTTGGAATGAAAGATTGCCGATAGTTTGAGAGATAAATCACTAAGCACTTAGAGCAACCAGATCATCATCATAACCTCATCCCCTTTAATAGTATTGGCTTTCCTATGGACTCAATGTGATCTTGGATCACTAAACCAAAAATGGAGTCTTGAGCTTTTGCCAATCCTTTCCTTAGCATCTTAGGGGTTCACCTTTCTAGTCCTTTTGCCATGCCAGAGTGATTGACTTTTCTGAGACATACTTGATAAAAGCATTAGTCCAACCACAAAGTATGTTGTCATTAATTACCAAAACCACCTAGGAGCAAATGTGCTTTCAATCTCCCCTTTTGGTAATTGATGGCAACACACGTAAAAAGACATCAAAGCTTACTAAATGAAAGACAGGATGATCATTAAAGCTTTGACAAACATGTAGTGCACAAGCTCCCCTACAAGTGTGCAAGATTTTAGATTTTGGTTTTGGACTACCACAAGCACACATGAGAGAAAAGCAAGATGTGCTACATGCAGCTTGGCTATATGCATCAGAGCGATGAAGATAAATGAGAGATGATGCATATGTGCATGGTGATTTCTTGCAAACAAGTATACACAAGCAAGTCACCATCATGCACATTCTCGCAAGATGCATATACTTACCTTGGAGTTCCTTGGTATTGTACCAAAAAATAAACTTGGGAAAACAAGGTTAGATAACACAAGAGTAGTTCTTCAACCAATAGCAAGAACATCAAGAGTACCAAGCCAGGATGACACGATAAAGAGTGTCTCATGTTGAGCACTAGCTTGAATCAGCCAACATGTCTCCCAAGACTAAAAGATTTTCAATGAGCTCGAGAGAATTTTGCTTTTCATAAGATACCAATTGTGATCTTTTAAGATACCAATTGTATAAGATACCAATTGTACTTTTCAGAAGATACCCATAGTGAGAGCAAGAGAAGCAAAATCAAGAGAATAATGCCAAATGTATTATCACAAAGGAAATATATGGCAAGCTTTGATGTGATCCTCTCCCCTTAAGGTAAGATTGTTCTTCTTCCTTTAAAATATCTTTTCTCCCCTTCTCCTCCAATCTTCCCTTAAGCTCCCCCTAAATCTTCTCCCCCTTTGACATCAAGTGCCGAAAAGGACAAGAAACCAGAAGGGCAGTGAAGGATGGAAGGAAAGAAGTGGGTTCCTTAAGAATCACAACCGAGCAAATTAAGTATGCGAAGAGATCATTTAGATGAGCTGTAGAAGATGATATCCTCGTGAATGTAAATCGGTGACACCGAATTGATATGGATCGGTGAGTCCGAAAGTCGAGACTTAGGGCAGATCCTTTTTCGGTCGACCAAATATTTAAATCGGTGACGCCGAGTTTAATTCCAAGGAAATGTAGAAATAATTCAGCTCACTTTGCAAGGAATGTTTCAAAAGATTTGCAATGAATTTGTAAATGATTTTCAGGAATTTATCGAGCTAAAAAATATACACAAGAATGTAAGAAAAAGGTTGTTAGATGAAGTTTTTTTTTTATTAAAAAAAAGGAAAAACTCAACAAGAGAATCAAAGGAGACAAAATCAAAACTCCAAAACATATGTACTTCATCTAGACAAGGGTCGGCGACTAGGTCACCTATGTTTGAGTATATTGACTTAGGAGTCAAATGAGAACATTTGATCATAGGTCATACTTATCGCTTAAGCTCAAAATGGGGTTACCATTTTTCGATTAAGATTTGTGTGATCACATCTTTGAAGCTGCTTGTACTCATGACTTTGAGCAAAGCTTTTTCAAGATGTGAAAGACATACCTTGGGCTTGTTGTTGCTTGTTCTCATGTAGGTGAACTTGATGTGGATGCTCATAGAATGTGAAATTGGAGCACCATTACCAAATGTATAGTTCATCTTCCTACATGGGTTAGGCAAGCAAGGAAATACTCAAGAATATCCAATATGACATGAGTGAAGTACTAGAAGTATATGGTGTCAAAAGGATATGTGGAATTTTGTTCCTTGAACTCAACATCCCAAGAGCTAGATACTTGGTTAATGACAAGATTACACATGATTTGAGGAGTGTGATAATCTTGTAGAATGTAGACCATCCAAGTACCGCAAGGAGTTAGATGCAATACAAGGGGGCAATGTGTCCAAGACATATGATCATCATCATAAGAGAGATATCAAGGATTAGTCAATTAGGCTCATGCCTTGCATGCATCAATGGAGTTTCCACTCCAAGTTTGAAGCATCAATGATGTTCAACTCACTCCTGCTTACAAAACACTTTCTCATCAAGTGGTTTTGTGAAGATATCTCGCAAGCTGTTTGTCAAGACGAACATGCTTAAGATCAATGTCACCCTTAGCAATGTGATCACGAATAAAATGGTGACGAACTTCAATGTGTTTCAGGCGAGAGTGTTGCACGGATTGTGTCCAATCTTAATCGCACTCTCATTGTCACAAAGCAAAGGAACATGTCTCGCATGTATCCCATAGTCCTTAAGCATTTGTTTCATCCATAGCAACCGAAAGCACAACACTAACCAGCAGCAATATATTCTCGCTTCATAGAGATAATGATATCGAAGTTTTGTTTCTTGGATGACCAAGACACAAGGATCGACCAAGAAATTGACATGTACCAAGTTGACTTTCTATCTATCTTGTCTCCGCATAGTCCGAGTCGGAATAGCCAACAAGATCGAAGAGGCCCTCTTAGGATACCAAATGCCAAAGTTAGTGTGTGTATCAAATATCTCACAATTCTTTTAACAGCTTTAAGATGACATTCTTTAGGAGCAGCTTGATATCGAGCACACATGCATACACTCAACATTATATCGACGAGAAGCACAGAGATATAGTAGAGAACCAATCATGGATCGATAAACCTTTGATCAACAGTGTTCTCCATCTTTAGTCAAGTCATTATGTCCATTAGTAGGCATGGGGTTCTCATACCTTTGCTCTCTTGCATGTTGAACTTCTTGAAGAGATCCTTAGTGTACTTTGTTTGTGAGACAAAGTACCCTCCTTAGATTGCTTGATTTGCAATCCAAGGAAGAACTTGAGTTCACTCATCATGGACATCTCATACTTCTCTGACATAAGCTTCCCAAACTTCTCACTAAAATCAGGGTTAGTTGATCCAAAGATAATATCATCGACATATATTTGGCACACAAATAGTTCACCGTCAACCCTTTTTGTGAATAGCGTTGAGTCAATTTTACCAATTTCAAATCCTTTTTCAAGAAGAAAGCTAGTCAACATTTGTACCAAGCTCTAGGGGCTTGTTTAAGACCATAAAGAGCTTTGTGCAATTTGTAAACATGATTGGGCTTTTAGGATTCACAACCGGAGGTTGTTTCACAAATACTTCCTCCTCAATTTCACCATTTAGGAAAGCACTTTTAATGTCCATTTGATAGAGAGTAATGTTATGGTGGTTGGCATAAGCAAGAAGAATACGAATGGACTCAAGTCTAGCAACGGGGCATAGGTCTCACCATAGTCCATACCTTCGACTTGTGTGTAACCTTGTGCTACGAGACGAGCCTTGTTGCGATGACTTGTCCATCTTCATCTTGCTTGTTCCAAACACCCATTTGTTCCAATGACGCTTTTGGTCATCATTGGGCTTTCTACCAAAGACCAAACGTTGTTCCTCTCGGTTGTGCAGCTCTTCATGCATAGCGCTCACCCAATCCGGTCTTCAAGCGCTTCTTATACCTTCATAGGTTCAAGACTCGAAATAAATGAGTAATGCTCACAAAAGTTAGCTAAACGAGTTTTAGAGCGAGTGATTCTCCTGAGTCGATGTCATTCATCATTTGTTCCACGGATGATCCTTCTTGACTCTTGCTCGAACTCGGATAGCTTTTGTCGTGGTCGTGGCTGAGCTTCCTCATCATCCTCATCTTCTTCTTCATCCGTGTTGTTGGTGTTGTCTTGAGGTGGTGGAGAAGGAGGTTGTGGTGGATCTTCTTGTCGCACTTCCTCATCTTGGTGAGTTCCACTTGTGGAGGCCTCCATGTTGCCTTTGAGGTTCACCTTGCCGTGAGGTAGGGGCTCCACATATGTAGATGAGGTACTCTCCTTCACTTCCATGGGACTAATCTTTCCAATGGATAAATCTTGAATGGCTTCCGATGGGTCCTTGTCTCCTACATCAATAGGCACTTGCTCTACTTATGAAATATTAGATTCATCAACTTCACATCTACCGCCTCTTCAACCTTTCGGTGAAATTATTGTAGACACGGTAGGTGTGAGAGTTTGATCCATAACCGAGAAAAAGCCTTCATGAGTTTTAGGAGCAAATTTAGACCGACGATGCTTATCAAGAATATAGCACTTTGAACCAAAACACGAAAATATCCCACTTGGGGTTTGTTACCCGTAAGGAGCTCAGATGAAGTCTTGCCGAGAAGCTTGTGAAGATAAAGTCTGTTGATGGCATGACAAGCTGTCTCGACGGCTTCACCCCGTAAGTGTTTTGGTGTCTTGTATTCATCAAGCATTGTCCTCGCCATTTCAATGAGCTGCTCGGTTCTTCCTCTCAACAACCCCGCTTTTGTTGAGGTGTGTACGTAGCTGAGAACTCATGTAGAATCCTTCCTCATCGAGAAAAGAGTCCACATGGGCGTTTTGAACTCCGCCCGCTGTCACTCAACCTTCTTGATCTTCACCTCAAATTGATTCTCGAGCCTTTCTAGCAAAGGTTTTGAAGATTTTCTCAACTCGCGATTTGTCATCAAGGAAAAATACCCACGAATCTGAAAAGTCATCAACAATAACTAGACCAAAGGAGTTACCACCAAGGCTTTTGTAAGCATTGGGACCAAGAGATCCATATGAAGAAGCTCAAGCGGTCTCCTTGTGGTCATGATATTCTTCACGGATGACTTCCACCTACTTGTTTTCCTCGCTTGACATGCACCGCAGAGTCTATCTTTGTCAAAGAAAACATCTTTAACACCAAGAATGTGATCACCTTTGATTAGCTTATCTAAATTTCGTGATACCAACATGTCCAAGCCTTCTATGCCAAAGCCAACCTTTAGCAGATTTAGCAATAAAGCAAGTTCTAGGTTGAGCTTTCTTAGTGAAATCGACAATGTATAGGTCACCTCATTTAATGCCAAGAAAACCATGTTATGATTGTCACTACGAAAAACATGGCAATCTACTTTGGTGAATAGCACGTTGAATCCAAAGTCACTAATCTAGACACGGAAAGTAAATTGTATCCAAGAGATTCAACAAGCATGACATTTTTAATGGAGCTATCATGAGATATGGCCACCTTACCAAGGCCAAGTACCTTACCCTTGGAGTTGTCTCCAAAAGTCACATACTTGCGGACCATCGCTCTTTGTAAGCTCTCAAACATGTCTTCATCTCCGTCATGTGATCGGTGCATCCACTATCAAGAATCCATTCTTTTCCACCGGATATGTAGTCTCTCATATTTGCCATAAGACTAAGACTCTTCATGATCTTGTCTAGCTCGTGTCCGAATCGTCATCATGCTCATGCTCATCATCATATTGACCCATAGATAATTCATCATCAATACCTAGGTCAATTTGACAATGACTTGCATCAGTTTTATCAACGTGATAATAATCATCGTAATGCAATACAAGAGCATTTCTTATTCAACATTGATAAAACCGATCACCCTTCTTTTCATAAGATCACGGCTCAAAGAAGCATTTATCAAAGTTAGGATCTTTGGGGCGAACATATCAAATTCAACAGCCTTTGTATAGAATTTCATCAAGACCTCTCAAGGAGTAGTCCGATAAAGTTCTTCCAAGAACTTCCACATAGCATGGGCGCACTCAAAGTTTGTGACAAGCTTAAGCAAGTTATCGTGCAAACCTCTAATGATAAGATTGACAGTTCTAATGTTACGAAGCAAGTCAAGCTCTTCATCCATAGTGGGTGCAAGGGTCAAATGGTGGTACATATGGGGTTTCAACATATTTATGCAAGTTGTATATCTTAAAGATAGCAAGCATTTCAATCCACCACGAGTTATAGGACACTCCATCAAGAATAGGCACTCTATGACTAACACTCCCAAACGTAGACACGTCCATCTTCCTCCAATGGTGTGCAAACCAAAGCAATGGAGACCAATGCTCTGATACCAATTGTAGGATCGTTGAAGGCAAGAGTGTCTAGAGGGGGGGGATTAGACAACTCGACAAGATAAAAGTTTATACCTTTAGATTAACATAAGTTCTTAGCAAGTTCACAATGAAGATCAAGTCAAGCATCATGCATACAAGTCGAGCAACATACTAAACATGCAATTCTAGAGTATAGGGCAGCGGAAAGTAAATTGCATGAATAGTAAGGGAGAGATTGTGAAGAGCAAACACAATTTGGAGACACGGAGATTTTTCTCGTGGTTCCGAGTAGGTGGTGCTATCGCCAATCCACGCTGATGGAGACTTCAACCCACGGAGGGTAACGGCCATGCGAGTCCACGGAGGGCTCCACCCACTAAGGGTCCACGAAGAAGCAACCTTGTCTATGCCATCATGGCTTACGCCCACGGAGGACTAGCCTTACTCGGGTAGATCTTCATGAAGTAGGCGATCTCCTTGCCCTTACAAACTCCTTGGTTCAACTCCACATCATGACGGAGGCTCCCAAGTGACACCTAACTAATCTAGGAGGCACCACCTCCAAAAGGTAATAGATGGGGTTGGTGATGATGAACTCTTGCTCTTGTGCTTCAAATGATAATCTCCCCAACACTCAACTCTCCTCACCGATTTGGCTGTGGTGGAAGAAAGGATTGAGTGGAAAGCAACTTGGGAAGGCTAGAAATCAAGTTTCATATGGTGGGAGGGAGCAACTTGATCTCAACACAAGGGTAGGTAGTTTTCTCTAAATGTAAGGTAGGAGTGGTAGTTCTTTCTCGATGGCTCTCTCCACTAATGAAGAGGAGGTGGAGGGTATTTATAGCCTCCACATAAAATCCAACTGCTACACACATTTGACCAATCTCGGCCGATCAAGTTGACAACTCGTGGGACCGAAAGTTCAAATCTTAGAACGTTGGGATTTTCGTGGGACCGAAAATACAATCTCTGCTAGTCCGATTCTTCCAAAGTCTAGGGTTTGCTAATCTCGTGGGACCGATTTTCTCATCTCGGTGACACCGATTTGAGTACGTATGTTACGTAGCTTGGCAACACCAATTTCGTATGACCGAGTTTGGAATCGAAAATCCGAGAATCTTAGGGTTTGGCTATATGGCGAGGTGGTTCATCTCGTGTGACTGGTTTGGAATCGTGGGACCGAGATTACTTATGAGTTTATGTTGGAATGAAAGATTGTCGATAGTTTGAGAGATAAATCACTAAGCACTTAGAGCAACCAGATCATCATCATAACCTCATCCCCTTTAATAGTATTGGCTTTCCTATGGACTCAATGTGATCTTGGATCACTAAACCAAAAATGGAGTCTTGAGCTTTTGCCAATCCTTTCCTTAGCATCTTAGGGGTTCACCTTTCTAGTCCTTTTGCCATGCCAGAGTGATTGACTTTTCTGAGACATACTTGATAAAAGCATTAGTCCAACCACAAAGTATGTTGTCATTAATTACCAAAACCACCTAGGGAGCAAATGTGCTTTCAGCTCCTCCTCGCCAATGATCTCCCCGCCAAGGTCCTTCTTGGTCGGCAAGGCTTGCCGCCGCCGCCGCCGCCTCGCCTCCAACGTGAAGCCAAACACGCGGCGGCGGCGGCAGCCGCCGCTTCGCCCTCGGTAGCGAGCAAAATCGTGATCTCGCCGCCGGTAGTGTCGCGGGTGAGGAGCTCGCCGCCGGGCGCTGATCGCTACTCGCACCAGTTGCCGAAGAATTGCCGCACGACATCGCCGGTGGGCTCCTTCCAAGTTGGGATAATCCTGGCGAAGTCGACCGCATCATTGCACGGATGCGATCAAGCCGGGAGTTGTCGCACAAGGATGACGCCTCGCGCAGCCCGAACCACTTCGATGGTTGGCGCTATGCTTGAATAGCTCCTTGAGCATCCCGCCAAGCCCGTAACCGTGAAGTTGAAGTTGAGCCTCATGATATCCGCTGGCCGCCAAACAGCCAGCAGCCTCCTCTCCCCGCAGAGGGGCGAGGCGGGCGACGAAGAAAGTCCGCGCTAACGGCCCCGATCAGGAGCTCCGCAAGCTCGAGCCGCAGAATCCGGTGGTGGCGATCTTCACTTGGCATCGCCCACCCCTCAGAGCGCCCACAAGCCGCCAAGACTACTCGTTCTGGCGCAAGTTGGTGAAGGGCTGCGGATCTGGTCAACGATCCAACACCATTCAGCCCTCCACTGTCCCCATTTTCATGGAGCTCCTCCGTGATACACCTCCTTCTTGCCGACCCTTGAGATCCGTGAGACCCCGCCGACAAGGGCTCTCCTTTCGACTGGGAATGAAATAATGGCTAAAAGGGCAACGCTGGTGAACTCCGACGGTTCTCGCAAAGATGCGCGAAACCGCCATTGTCGAACGGCGCTGGGGGTGAAGTCAAGGAGATGGAGCCCGATGTATTCATGACGCCGCAGAATAAATCGAAAAGGGCGGCGTAACCCGCATAGAAGAACACCGAAAGAAATGATACCTTTTGGGCACCGCTGAGGTAGAAGCCGCGCGAGAGCACCGGCATGCGCGATGCGCCTGCCTCCGCCGACTGAAGAGATAGAACTCCTCCCGTAGCGCCTTCGGGGTGAGCTCGGGGGGGAAAGTGCTCGCTCCTTGCGCAGCACCTCGAGCCGCAGAGCCTCGGTCGACTTCGCACTCTTCCCGGTCTTCGGAGCCATGGCGGAGGCGATGGGGGAGCGCGGAGGAGTTGGTGGCGACGGCGGCGACGGGCGGCGGAGCGCTGCTCTCTTTCGGCTTGGGAAGCGGAGGGGAGCAGCGGAGCTTTCTGAGGAAGAAACCGCAAGTGGCAAAGGTGGGGAACGCCCTGCTTCCGCTATAAAGAGGAGAGGCTAACGCTACACCTTTCTTGATTTAAGAATTGCCCACGATCTTCCCACGACGCCGCTTTGACGCTGCGCTGCTACGGAGGGCCCGATGGATACGGAGTTAGATTTGGTGTGGACTTAGGCCGCGGTGCCTGCGTTTCGTTTTGGGCCCGCCCAACAGCGCCGCACTGCAGGTGGCCCAGGCCCGGGGGCTCCTGTCGGTGTACTAAAGTAGGGGTACCTTAGTATCCCGAACTTGTGCACGGGCAGTAGCAGCGTCCCGCGGGAAAGCTTGCCGGGCGTCCGCCAAGATCCTCTGCCATTCCTATTTGTGCCATTCAAGAACAAAGTGTTTAACTGAGAAGACAAGACCCCGGCAAGAGGAGCTTGCCGGGAAGGACAAGACCCCGGCAAGAGGAGCTTGCCGGGAAGGCCAGCCAAGAAACTTGCCGCGACGCGTCACAAGGTCTCCGACAAGACCCGACGAGCGACAAGCTGGTGCAATAAGACAACGATCATGCAAGGCGCTTTGTCGCGCGGGTTACCACTGCTACTTCACGCCCAACAAGATCCAACGACGTGTCGCCCCAAGATCGCCCTCGTGCACGGTCGGGCGGCCGTAGCCAAGCGGTGCGAGGTGGCAAGAGGAGATGACGAGAAGGCCATCATGGCGATCGGTGGCGCCTCTAACGGTCGCTTCTCAGACTGCTTACGACCGGACGGCATTAAATGCCCTTGTCCCCGCCACGAGTTAGGTAGGGCATCAGAGATAGCGGTTGTACCAACCCTCTTTATACTTTTTACCCCCTTCATCAGCACTGCTTCTGCGACCCTTTAGCCTATAAAAGGAGGCCCATGCGCACGAGAAGGGTTCACTCATTGAAACTACAACACACTCATGCTCTCGAGCAAGAATGTAATATAAACACAAAGCAGCAGAGGAGTTTTATCTCCTGAGAGCTCTGGCTGGGTAAAATCTCGCGTGCTTCGCCGACCGCTTCTTCAGGCGCCTCCGCCCCCCGCCGCCAAGAAGGGGCCCCGCCCCATAGGTGTTCGCTTCCCACGACAAGACGGGCAGAGGCGGTATTGTTCAGGATATCATTCATGACTCACCTCAAGTGCGCATGTATGAAGAGAGAGAAGCCGAGCTTGATCGGCAGGATAGTCTAGATGCCCTAGAGGAGGAGCGCAGATCGCAAAAAGCCCGCTCGCATTCTATCGCCAACAGTGCTCAAGGTATCAAAGCAGAGAAGCACGGGCCAAAACTTATAACGCTGGCGAACTCGCTCTACGCCTACCGGAGAATAAAAAGGACAAGCTCAAGCCCAAGTGGAGGGTCCTTCATCATTGATAAAGTTCTCACCGGAGGAGCGCATCACCATGATGCATCAGATAATCGACTCGAGCCGAACCCATGGAACGTGGCCAGACTCAGAAGATTCTACGCCTAGCACCGAACTCTGTGTTCGTCCCCTTACCTCCGCCTTTTTAAATTATATCCTCTTTCTTTCTTCCTTTTTTGTGGCCCTAAAAAGCTTCAAGTGTGACTCGACTACACAATCTTGACGCGCTATGCACGCTCACTATACCTGGGGGCTTCTTATACAGAAGCTTAATATAATTATCTTCCGGGCTTCATGCCCACTACATATGTGTCACTTTTCCATATGTACCTTTTCTTCGCCATTATATGCATCAATATGACTTAAGTTTTGGCCAAGCTGGGTTCGGCTCTCGTGTTTATGCCCTACATTCCCGTTAGTTCGCTACGCATAAGGGGAGCACCTTTATGCACAGTTACTGCCGGGTCCGCTTGACCTGACTCTCGACCGGTGAAGCCGAAAGATAGCGTTTTAAGGGAATATTCGGTCGGTGAACAAAAGATATTTCTTACCTATTATAATATGAACCCCCAGATGTTTCATATCCTATGTATCTGTTCGTAGTTCGGACACGCACATTAATGCATGCGTACCCAGGGAAAGGAACCCTTAACGGAACTATTCTCCCTGGAAGATATTTCTTACTATCCATGTAATATAACATAGCTAGTTGGGTACTTGTCTGTTCAAGCACTTATGACCCCTACGCCTGGTTTCCACGCACACCCCGGTCTACATAACTGAGTGGGTATTCGGATACACTCCGGACTGTCGGGTCCAGAGGTTGAAGCGAAAAGGTACGACATGACAAATGATTTACAATCCGCTAGGGACAAAATATGTCAATTGAAGTACACAAATACTTAGATCGCTAAATTCTTCTTCTATACCATCCAATAGGCTGTCTAGCCTACAATCCTCGTTGGGAATACTTTATGCGCTATTCCTACCTAGTCATATACCGCATTAACGGGAATCTTTTTCCCATCCGCCCTACAGTCCCACCAGGCCATGTGATTCGGATCAACCTTGGTGTACCGCTGCTTACCATGGCCCAAAGCTTCTCAGACCTTGTCGGCAGCCGATATCTTCCATAATCGGAAGTGCCGCCGCCTCTTGAGCAGCTCTACAAGATCCCCATGCTTCCCGGCAGGGAGGCGGCGCCACAAGGCTCGGCAATACTCGCATCACCGCCAACTTGTTCATGCAGCCAGAAAGCTCTTGCAGAAGATCGCTCAGGATCCAGCCATCTCCTCTCCGGGCGACTGTCAAGATACCTACTGCATATAACTCGTTAGCCCGCTTTCTTCGCCAACTGTATAAAGGTTCGCTTGAGCACATACTAAAAATGCCGCCAAAAGCCTCTAATTCTCCTTCACGGAGTCGCAAGTCGGGCCCAACATCTTCCAATTCAACGCCCACCGGTATTGGCATCCCGAGATCGCTTTTTCTCGCCTAACCCATGTAACCACGCCCTCGCTAGCCTCTAGTTGTCATTGAGCTCGTTGCTTATCCTCTTGTACGATCTCCGGATTCACTCCGGGATTATCTGCAGAATCTATTGTTAGATTTGCAAGCATGCCGAATACTAACTGGTACACGTAATTACATTCTTTTTTATCGAGACAAGTTGTCAGGACCCCGACTCAATGTCACATCGATCTAGCCTGTAACACCTCATATCACTTTGTGGCCTCACGCCGTATCCCAACGGGTGTCGCCTACCTTCGCCTCGACCGCTTATGCTTTTGGCACACATATATGATAGTGTCGCTAGCATCCATATGAATGGGAGCCCGGCTGACATGGCTAGTCGAAACCCAAAGTGGCACAGACTTACAGGACAGCATCCATGACCCAAAGATCGAACGTGTCGGTCATCACGAGTAAGTTCCGGTCAGAAGCTGGCTAGCAGATTCGTGAACCGGTCAGAAGCGGCTAACAGACTCGCAGACTAACGCTGACATTTTCAAGGGATGCACACAGAACGAAGAAGGACACATGCCGCCAGCCTAAGTGTTCCGGAGCAGTAGTAAGCTACCATGGCTCGTGGAAACACTAGGAGACATTTCCGTAAGAGAGGCTACTAAAGATAAACAACTAGATAGTCGATCCCACACATACCAAGCATTTCAATAACATACACACAATATGCTCGATATGTGCAAATACAACATGGCATCACAACATGACTCTACGACTCAAGTATTTATTCATTAGGCCCGAGGAGCGAGATATTACAAACAGGGTCTCATGACCCAACATTCGTGAGCATACAAATCAAGGCACACGCGAAGCTCAACATGTCCGAGTACGCATATCTATAAATGAAAAAGGCTAAGAAGCCCGACTAACTACTGATCCCGCCGAGGGCACAAGATCGAGCCGAGGTAACAAGCTAAACGTCAAGTCCACGTGGAACTACTAGCGAGACCAAGTCTCTCTCGCAAAACATAAAATAGGCAAACGTGAGTACAAATGTACCCAAAGAAGACTTACATCGTAACTAACTACATATGCATCATTGTCAACAAAGGATGATGGAGTTTAACAAAGAAGAAGCCAGCTTTGACTCGGTGGCTTTCCTAAACTACGATCGCAAGTAACTCCTTTGAGGTGGCATGCACACGAGTCCACATATTCACCATACCAATACACCACTATGGATCCGCCCGCCTCCCTACGAGAACGCCATCCATAGCACTCACACTTATCTTATGCGTGTTTTAGAGTATCCACTTTCACTTGTCTATGAACTGTTATAGGCAACCCAAGTCCTTTACCACGGACACGGCTATTCAATAGATCATATTAACCCCATAGGGTGTACTTCTTCATACATGTTTCACCACTTAGCGCCCGCACACCCACATGTGCTCGGCAGACTTCAAGCGAAAGCCGACGGGTGTAGACCACGACCTACCTAGACACTCAAGTCTCTAGTCCAGTTTATCGCCTATTTGGGTTCCATCTATGAGGAGTTCCGCCAAGTTTCGCCACAGCCCCAAACGATGTGAACAGGGTTCCCGAGATACCAAACGGCATCCCAGACACTGCGTCACGACTCTACCAGATCACAACCCACCCCTTACGGGCCACCTGCCCACGGCCTCCAAGAGGCTACAAACACCGTAAACTACTTACAACTCCCGGACAGAGGACTAGGTGAATAAGAAGTCGAGCGGGTCATATTTCAGGCCCAATGCATGGTAGTAGCTGAATCATGGATCACAAACACGTAACTCCGTTCCTAAGGACGGCTTCAATGAGACAACCCACCATGTACTCCTACATGGCCTCTCACCGATATTTTACCAAATCGTGTTCACACACTTAGCTCACACACAAGCAGACATGTTCACACACCTCCGATTCATCCTCGATGAATCGACCTGACTCAACTCTAAGCAATAGCAGTATGACAAACAAGCATGAATGAGTAGGCACAACAGGCTCATACAACTCCTACTCATGCTAGTGGGTTTCATCTATTTATCGTGGAATGACAGTCATGCAAAGGATAAGGGGTTCAGCTACCGCAGCAAGTAACAAATGATTCGTTGTTGTCCTAATGCAAGAAAAGAGAGCAGGAGCGAGAGAGGGATTTTATCGAATGAACAAGGGGTTTTGCTTGCCGAACTTCAAGATAGCATTGAGTCTTCATCGCTGTCAACGATCACAACGCCGAAACCACGCCTATCGAGAGGAGGCAATTACCAAGAATCGAGAAAGAAACACAATCAATGCAATGCACAATATGATGCATCATCATGATATGGCAATATGCTGTGATTTGAGCTAATGCATCTAGCAACAAATTAAATGAAGTTGGTTTGAATACATGATCCAAATTCAAACTCCATATGTAGATATTCATATGCCATTATTTGATTTGACCTAAACAGTGAACAAAAGTTGTTCTAACATGCATGAAAGTGGTACAGATGGATAGATTGGATTTTTCTGATCATTTTTCATATATAATTTATTTCATTTGGAGCTACGGTTGATTTTATATGAATTTTAGAAGTTTAGGCAATTTTCTGGATTTTCCTGAATAAAAATAAATCCAGAAAAGGATTTATCAAGGTCACCAAGGCCAAGACTACGTCAGCAGGTCAACGGGCTATTCCAGTCAAACCTCGACGTGGGGGTCCACACGCCGCTGGCTCACCACCAACAGGTTAATTAGTACTAACTAAAAGTTAATCTAGGCTAATTAGTCCTCGACCCACACGCCGCTGACTATGGGATTAGCTTGTTAATTTTAACACTTAGCTAATTACCAGGCCGGGGCCCGATGTCGCTGACCTCGGGGTCAAACCTCAGTGTCAAACGGGTCAAACCCCGCCGGTCAAAGTGGTCAAGACGCCGGCGCTTAGTCACGGCGAGGGCCGAGACGGCGGCGGCTTTAAAACGCCTATTGTGGCACCGCTTACGCCATGGAGCACAGCTACGGATGCGACGCCGTCCGCATCCAACCAGGGGTGGCGCGCCGGGAGTGGCCGGAGGGCGCCGCGACGACGCAGGCGGCGGCGTGGTTCGGGCGTGTTTCGGGACGGCGATGATGTGCGAACAGACGATCGCCGCGCTTAGTTTTGTTTAGGGGACGCTATGAGTGCAACGGACGACGCTGGGGACCAAAGGTCACCGGGCTTCGCCGGCGACGAGCCCGCGGCGGCGGTGCATTCGGTCGCAGTGGCGCGGTATACGGCGCAAACGAGGCAAGGAGAGGGGAATCGATTCAGGGCTCACGGGATCACGCAGGAAGGTCACGAGCTGGGACGCGCTGGAGACGGCGACCGGCGCAAGGCGGCTTCCGCGCACCGAGGAGGAAGAAGACGGCAGCCGGTGATGCAGCCGCCCCAACTGCTGTAGCTCGGGTGGAGAGGAAGAGGAAGATGCGGGAGCTTTGGGACGCTGGCGGGAGGTGGGCGGTGGTCAGGTCACAAGCGAAGCAGCTGGCTGGCGCATGGATGGCTGCGCCGCCATGAGGGGGAAAGAGAGCAGAGGAGGGAGAGTTCGGGAGAGAGTGAGGAGAGAGGCAGGAGGTGCGTGGCGTCATGGGGACGCCCAGTATGGCGAGGGGGCAGCAGGAGGTGGAAGCAGAGGCGCAGGCGCAAGGCGACCACGCCCCGCCACCGGGCGAGGGAGGAAGACGACAGGGAGTGGCGGCGGGCTGGGCTGCCAGATGGGCTGCCACCGGGCCGCCAGATAAGGTGTAGGCTATGTATAAGCTTCTGCCTTTGCTTTATATTTCTGTTCGTTCGCTTTTGTTTTGATTTAGTAAAATACTAAACCATTTTATAAAATCCTGAAAATAATTATGTGGCTAGAACTAAAATATACCATACCACATAAATGTTCTGAATTATTGGACATATATTAATTATATATAAAATATATATCCAATGCAAATAGTTATTGAATTTATTTCAAAGGCCCAAAATAATTAACTCGAGATACCAAAAATATTGTTTTGAGTTTTACCTCTTGCAATATTTTCAGGACTAAGAGGAACATTTTCTTGGACTTCTTTGAGAAGATTTTAATGTTGATCATTTTTAGAAGGTTTCGAGGCTTTGAAAACCCTCAATTCCAATTTCATTTGAATTAAAACATGATGCACACATGAGGGTCTAACCTAGTGCATAACAGTAACCAGTGGATGTGACACAAGTATTACGAGATGAGGCCTTCTTGGATTCCTCCATTCCGAATCATGATTCTTAGCTGGGCTTTGCACCTCCAAATTTTGAGACAAATGGGTGTTCTTCTCTCAGAAGAACCTATTCATATAATGATCCTAAATCAGCCAGCTAACTGCTTCAAGTCTCAAATGCCACCGATATACATAATTATCAGATTTTTCTTACCCGTATATCCTTTAAATACTGGTCTGTGGCTCTAGCAAGCCCATCTTGAGCAGCTCGGATGTAGCGTCTCCCGAGTTGAAGGCATTGAATGCCTCTTCGGAGAAGTTAGGGCCGCGGAGTACGGACCATCGACGCCATTGATTCATAGCTCTCTCCAGTTCGGAATTCGTAGCGGATATTCTATCCGCATCCTCTCTAGGAGGACCTTCGAGCGTTGCCAGACTCCACGTTAGCCTCCACCCTTGAGGCCAGTTTTGGAGTCCGGCTGGTGGAGGTGTGGCCGGCAGGATCTCTGAACATAGTCCGGCGAGTACTCTTTCTACCAGGGCACAATGGACATTGTTATATTTCAAAGACGATAATCATGGAGCAGGTTTTAAATCATACCTCAAGCGACGGCGCTCGGTCCCGACCGCCTTCCTTGTAAGCCTACCCGCTTGGGCGCCTTTGTTGGTGAGTCGTCATGGTTCGCACGGCTACCTCGATAGCCTTCCCTATAAAGCAAAGGTAAGGCGAAAGAAGGGATCCTTCTGGAAGTTAGGACTCGGTTTTACTTACATATGATGCAGGAGTAGGCCAGATAGTCGAAATGATGGCCACCAAGGCGCCACACAGCTTGCCTAGTAAAACATCCTCGTCGACAAGCTCCACAAATATGTTCGGATCTTCTTCAAGTTCGGGTTGAGGCCCGATTAGGGTCCTCGGCTCAGGAGGCAGGTTGTCGACCTCCCTCACAGCTTTCGCAGCTCCCTGCTATGAACTAGCAAGGTAAATATTTGTGATGAAAGATCGGGAATGAGTAGAGTTAAGTAAAAGGTAGCAGCTCACCACTAGGGGTTGTACATGGAAAATCCATCCTGCGGCTTAATGCGGATGAACTCCTCTTCTTCTCCTTTATACAAATCGACAATATTTTCGCCAGTATGTGGCGAGTCCGGTGTTGGGGAACGAGTAATTTCAAAAAATTCCTACGCACACGCAAGATCATGGTGATGATATAGCAATGAGAGGGAGAGTGTTCGCCCACGCACTGTGAGACCGTAAGCGAAGCGCTAGCACAACGCTGTTGATGTAGTCGACGCCTTCACGATCCGACCGATCCAAGCACCGAACGCACGGAGCCTCCGAGTTCAGCACACGCTCAGCTCGATGACGATCTCCGTCCTCCGATCCAGAAAGGCTCCGGAGATGAGTTCCACAAGACGACGGCGCAGGACGATGATGATGTTCTATCGCGCAGGCTTCGCCTAAACTCCGCGACGATATGACCGAGGTGGAATATGGTGGAAGGGGCACCGCACACGGCTAAGGAACGATCCGTAGATCAACTTGTGTGTCATGGGTGCCCCCGCCTCAGATATAAAGGAGCAAGGGGAGGAGGCCGCCCTAGGAGGAAGCGCCAGTGGGAGTCCTACTAGGACTCCTAGTCCTAGTAGGATTCCACCTCCCTTGTTGGAGTAGGAGAAGGGAAAGAGGGGAGAAGGAGAAGGAAAGGGGCTGCGCCTTGTCCAATTCGGACTAGAGGGGGGCGCAGCCTCCTCCTTTCGCCTCTCTCCTCTATTCCCGTATGGCCCAATAAGGCCCATATACTCCTCGGCGAATTCCCGTAACTCTCCCAGATAAAAATATCCGAATCACTGAACCTTTCAACTCCGAATATAGTCGTCCAATATATCGATCTTTACGCCTCGACCATTTCGAGACTCTCGCCATGTCCCCGATCTCATCCGGACTCAACTCCTTCGTACATCAAAACTCATAAACTCCTAATAAAACTGCCATCGAAACCTTAAGCTGCGGGATTCTATGGGTTCGAGAACTATGTAGACATGACCTAGAACTATTCTCGGTCAATAACCAATAGCGGACCTGATGCCCATATTGGTTCCTACATATTCTACGAAGATCTTTATCGGTCAAACCGCATAACAACATACGTTGTTCCTTTGTCATCGGTATAGTTACTTGCCCGAGATTCGATCGCCGGTATCCAATACCTAGTTCAATCTCGCATCGGCAAGTCTCTTTACTCGCTACGTAATGCATCATCCCGCAACTAACTCATTAGTCACATTGCTTGCAAGGCTTATAGTGATGTGCATCACCGAGAGGGCCCAGAGATACCTTTTGGAGACACCTCGTAGTACTCCTTTATAATCACCCAAGCATACGCTGTGAAGTTTGGTAGCACCCAAAGTGTTCCTCCGTAAACGGAGTTGCATAATCTCATAGTTACAGAACATGTATAAGTCATGAAGAAAGCAATAGCAACATACTAAACGATCAAGTGCTAGGCTAACGGAATGGGTCATGTCAATCACATCATTCTCCTAATGATGAGATCCCGTTAATCAAATGACAACACATGTCTATGGTTAGGAAACATAACCATCTTTGATCAACAAGCTAGTCAAGTAGAGGCATACTAGTGACACTATGTTTGTCTATGTATTCACACATGTATTATGTTTCCGGTTAATACAATTCTAGCATGAATAATAAACATTTATCATGAAATAAGGAAATAAATAATAACTTTATTATTGCCTCTAGGACATATTTCCTTCAGTCTCCCACTTGCACTAGAGTCAATAATCTAGTTCACATCGCCATGTGATTTAACACCAATATTCATATCTGTATATGATTAACACCCATAGTTCACATCGTCATGTGACCAACAGCCAAAGGGTTTACTAGAGTCAATAATCTAGTTCACATTGCTATGTGATTAACACCCAAAAGAGTACTCAGGTGTGATCATGTTTTGCTCATGAGAGAAGCTTAGTTAACGGGTCTATCACATTCAGAGCCGTATGTATTTTGCAAATATTCTATGTCTACAATGCTCTGCACGGAGCTACTCTAGCTAATTGCTCCCACTTTCAATATGCATCCAGATTGAGACTTAGAGTCATCTGGATCGGTGTAAAAGATTGCACCAATGTAACTCTTTTACGACGGGCTCTTTTATCACCTCCATAATCGAGAAATATTTCCTTAGTCCTTACTAAGGATATTCTCGACCAATGTCCAAAGGATCTACTCTAGATCACTATTGTACCCCTTGCCAAATTCAGAGCAAGGTATACAATAGGTCCGGTACATAACATAGCATACTTTATAGAACCTATGATCGAGGCATAGGAATGACTTTCATTCTCTTTTCTATTTTTTGCCGTGGTCGGGATTTGAGTCTTACTCAATTTTACACCTTTGCAACACAGCAAGAACTCTTTCTTTGACTGCTCCATTTTGAACTATTTCAAAATCTTGCCAAGGTATGTACTCATTGAAAATCTTATCGCCGCCTTGATCTATCTCAATAGATCTTGATGCTCAATATGTAAGTAGCTTTTATCGAGGTCTTTTCTTTTAAAGAACTCCTTTAAAACACTCCTTTATGCTTTGCGTAAAATTCTACATCATTTCGATTGACAATATGTCACGCACATATACTAATCGTAAAGGTTGTAGTGCTCCCACTCACTTTATTGTAAATACAGCTTTATCGTAAGTCCATATAAAACTATATGCTTTGATCAACTTATCAATGCGATATTCCAACTCCGAGATGCTTGCACCAGTCCATAGATGGATCGCCGAGCTTGCACATTTTGTTAGCACCTTTAGGATTGACAAAACCTTCTCGTTGCATCATATACAACTCTTCTTCAATAAATCCATTAAGGAATGCAGTTTTGTTATCCATTTGCCGATTTATAAAATGTGGCAATCGCTAACATGATTCGACAGATTTAGCATCGATACGAGTGAGAAAATCTCATCGTATTCAACCCCTTGAACTTGTTGAAAACCTTTTGCAACAAGGCGAGCTTAGTGGATAGTAACACTACTATCGTTGTTCGCCTTCCTCTTGAAGATGTGTTTATTTAACATGGCTTGTCGATCATCGAGCAAGTCAATCAAAGTCCATACTTTGTTCTCATACATGGATCATATCTCGATTTTATGGCCTCAAGCCATTTTGTGGAATCTGGCTCATCATCGCTTCCTCATAGTTCGTGAGGTTCGCCATGGTCTATAACATGACTTCCGTAATATGATTACCGCATCACTGTGCGGATCTTACTCGAAGACCCACGAGGTTTGGTAGCAACTTGATCTCAAGTTTCATGATCATCATCATTAACTTCCTCACTAATTGGTGTAGGAATCATCGAACTGATTTCTGTGATGAACTACTTTCCAATAAGGGAGAAGGTACAATTACCTCATCAAGTTCTACTTTCCTCCCACTCACTTCTTTCGAGAGAAACTTCTTCTAGAAAGGATCCATCTTAGCAACGAATAACTTGCCTTCGGATCTGTGATAGAAGGTGTACCCAATAGTTACCTTTGGGTATTCTATGAAGATGCACTTCTCGATTTGGGTTCGAGCTATCAGTTGAAACTTTTTCACATAAGCATCGCAGCCCCAATATTTAAGAAATGATGCTTAGGTTTATCGCTAAACCATAGTTCATACAAAGGTCGCCTCAACAGATTTAGATGGTGCCCTATTAAACGTGAATGCAGCTGTCTCTAATGCATAACCCCAATATGATAGTGGTAAACCGATAAGAGACATCATAGATCGCACCATATCTAGTAAAGTACGATTATGACGCTTGGACACACCATTACGCTGTGGTGTTCCATATGGCATGAGCTGTGAAACTATTCCACATTGTTTAAAATGAAGGCCAAACTCAGTAGCTCAAATATTCATCTCTACAATCAGATCATAGAAACTTTATTTTCTTGTTACGATGATTTTTCCACTTCACTCTGAAATTCTTTTGAACCTTTCAACTATTTCTGACTTATGTTTCATCAAGTAGATATACCCATATCTGCTCAAATCATCTTGTGAAGGTCGAAAATAACGATATTTGCCACGAGCATCAACACTCATTGGATCGCATACATCGGTATGTATTATTTCCAATAAGTCAATAGCTTGTTCCATTGTTCAAGAACGTAGTTTTAGTCATCTTGCCCAAAAGGCACGGTTCGCAAGCATCAAATGATTCATAATCAAGTGATTCCAAAATCCCATCAAGATGGAGTTTCTTCATGCGCTTTACACCAATATGACTTAAACGGCAAGTACACAAATAAGTTGCACTATCATTATTAACTTTTGCATCTTTTGGCTTCAATATTATGAATATGTGTATCACTCCAATCGAGATCCAACAAACCATTTTCATTGGTGTGTATGACCATAGAAGGTTTTATTCATGTAAATGTAACAACAATTATTCTCTAATTTAAATGAATAATCAGATTGTAATAGACATGATCAAATCATATTCATGCTCAAAGCAAACGCTAAATAATATTTATTTAGGTTTAACACTTATCCCGAAAGTTAAGGGAGTGTGTGATGATGATCATATCAATCTTGGAACTACTTCCAACACTCATCGTCACATCCCCTTCAACTAGTCTCTCGCTTATTCTCAGAATCCTATTTCACGTTACTAATCTTAGCAACCTAACAAGTATCAAATACTGGGGCTACTATAAACACTAGTAAGGCACATATCAATAACATGTATATCAAATATACCCTTGTTCACTTTGCCATCCTTCTTATCCACCAAATATTCGTGGTATTTCCGCTTCCAAAGGACAATTTCCTTTGTAGTGTAAGCACTCGCCTGTGCTTTGGTTCAGCTTTGGGCTTCTTCGTGGAGTGACAACTTGCTTGTCTTTCCACTTGAAGTTCCCTTTCTTTCCTTTGCCCTTTTCTTGAACTAGTGGTCTTGTCAATCATCAACACTTGATGCTCTTTCTTGATTTCTACCTTCATCGATTTCAACATCACGAAGAGCTTGGGAATCTCTTTCGCCATCCCTTGCATATTATAGTACATCACTAAGTTCTACTAACTTGGTGATGGTGACTAGAGAATTCCGCAATCACTATCTTATCCGAAGATTAACTCCCACTTGATTCAAGCGATTGAAGTATCCTGCATAACTGAGCACATGCTCACTAGTTGAGAGATTCTCTCCATCTTTTAGCTATAGAACTTGTTGGAGACTTCATACCTCTCAACTTGGGTATTTGCTTGAGATATTAACTTCAATTCCTCGAACATCTCATATGGTCCATGACGCTCAAAACGCCTTTGAAGTCCCGATTCTAAGCCATAAAGCATGTTGCACAAAACTATCAAGTAGTCATCATATTGAGCTAGGCAAACGCTCATAACATCTCAGATCCGCTCCTGCAATAGGTCTCGCTACCTAGCGTGCATCAAGGACATAATTCTTCCGGCAAAGAATGAGGATAAACCTTAGATCACGGATCCAATCCGCATCATTGCTACTAACATCTTTCAACACGCTTTTCTAAGAACATATCAAAATAAACATATGAAAGCAACAACGCGAGCTATTGATCTATAACATAATTTGCAAAATACTACCAGACTAAGTTCATGATAAATTAAAGTTCAATTAATCATATTACTTAAGAACTCCCACTTAGACAGACATCTCTAGTCATCTAAGTGATCACGTGATCCAAATCAACTAAACCATGTCCGATCATCACATGAGATGGAGTAGTTTTCAATGGTGAACATCACTATGTTGATCATATCTACTATATGATTCACACTCGACCTTTCGGTCTCCGTGTTCCGAGGCCATATCTCAGATATGCTAGGCTTGTCAAGTTTAACTCGAGTATTCCGCGGTGCAACTGTTTTGCACCCGCTGTATTTGAACGTAGAGCCTATCACACCCGATCATCACGTGGTGTCTCAAAGACGAAGAACTTTCGCAACTGCATACTCAGGAGAACACTTCTAGATAATTAGTGAGAGATCATCTTAAAATGCTACCTCAATCAAAGCAAGATAAGATGCATAAAGGATAAACATCACATGCAATCAATATAAGTGATATGATATGGCCATCATCATCTTGTGCTTGTGATTCCATCTCCAAGCACCGTCGTGATCACCATCGCCACCGCGCAACACCTTGATCTCCATCATAGCATCATTGTCGCTTACGCCGCCTATTGCTTTACGACTATCGCTACCGCTTAGTGATAAAGTAAAGCAATTACAGTATGCGATGCATTTCATACAATAAATCGACAACCATATGGCTCCCGCCAGCTGCCGATAACTTCGATTACAAAACATGATCATCTCATACAATAAAATATAGCATCACGCCTTGACCATATCACATCACAACATGCCCCGCGAAAACAAGTTAGACGCCCTCTACTTTGTTGTTGCAAATTTTACGTGGCTGCTACGGGCTTAGCAAGAACCGCTTCACCTACGCATCAAAACCACGACGATAGTTTGTCAAATAGACTCGCTTTAACCTTCGCAAGGACCGGGCGAGCTACACTCGTTCAACTAAAGTTGGAGAAACCGACACCGCCAGCCACCTGTGCAAAGCACGCCGGTAGAACCAGCCTCGCCAGAAGCATACGCTGTAATGTCGGTCCGGCCGCTTCATCCAACAATACCGCTGTACCAAAGTATGACATGCCGAAGGCAAGATGACTTATATCGCCCACAACTCACTTGTGTTCTACTCGCATATAACATCAACGATAAAACCTGGCTCGATACCATCAGTAGGGAACGAGTAATTTCAAAAAATTCCTACGCACACGCAAGATCATGGTGATGATATAGCAACGAGAGGGAGAGTGTTTGTCCATGTACCGTCGAGACCGTGAAGCGGAAGCGCTATCACAACGCTGTTAATGTAGTCGACGCCTTCACGATCCGACCGATCCAAGCACCGAACGACGGAGCCTCCGAGTTCAGCACATGTTCAGCTCGATGACGATCTCCGCCTCCGATCCAGCAAAGGCTCCGAGATGAGTTCCACAAGACGACGGCGTGGTGGACGATGATGATGTTCTATCGCGCAGGCTTCGCTTAAACTCCGCGACGATATGACCGAGGTGGAATATGGAGGAAGGGGCACCGCACACGCTAAGGAACGATCCAGAGAGCAACTTGTGTGTCATGGGTGCCCCTGCCTCAGATATAAAGGAGCAGGGGGAGGAGGCCGCCCTAGGAGGGGGCGCGCCAGTGGGAGTCCTACTAGGACTCCCTAGTCCTAGTAGGATTACACCTCCCTTGTTGGAGTAGGAGAAGGGAAAGAGGGGAGAAGGAGAAGGAAAGGGGCTGCGCCTTGTCCACCCGACTAGAGGGGGGCGCAGCCTCCTCCTTTCGCCTCTCTCCTCTATTCCCGTATGGCCCAATAAGGCCCATATACTCCCGACGAATTCCTCAGAATCTCCCAGATTCAAAAATATCCGAATCACTGAACCTTCCAACTCCGAATATAGTCGCCCAATATATCGATCTTTATGTCTCGACCATTTCGAGACTCCTCGTTATGTCCCCGATCTCATCCGGGACTCAACTCCTTCGTACATCAAAACTCATAAACTCATAATAAAACTGTCATCGAAACCTTGTTGCAAGGGATTCTACGGTTCGAGAACTATGTAGACATGACCTAGAACTATTCTCGTCAATAACCAATAGCGGACCTGATGCCCATATTGGTTCCTACATATTCTACGAAGATCTTTATCGTCAAACCGCATAACAACATACGCTGTTCCTTTGTCATCGGATATGTTACTTGCCCGAGATTCGATCGCCGGTATCCAATACCTAGTTCAATCTCGCACCGCAAGTCTCTTTACTCGCTACGTAATGCATCATCCCGAACTAACTTATTAGTCACATTGCTTGCAAGGCTTATAGTGATGTGCATTACCGAGAGGGCTCAGAGATACCTCTTTGACAATCGGAGTGACAAAATCTAATCTCAAATACGCCAACTCAACATGTACCTTTGGAGACACCTGTAGTACCCTTCATAATCACCCAGCACGCTTGTGAAGTTTGGTAGCACCCAAAGTGTTCCTCCGTAAATGGAGTTGCATAATCTCATAGTTACAGAACATATATAAGTCATGAAGAAAGCAATAGCAACATACTAAACGATCAAGTGCTAGGCTAACGGAATGGGTCATGTCAATCACATCATTCTCCTAATGATGTGATCCCGTTAATCAAATGACAACACATGTCTATGGTTAGGAAACATAACCATCTTTGATCAACAAGCTAGTCAAGTATAGGCATACTAGTGACACTATGTTTGTCTATGTATTCACACATGTATTATGTTTCCTGTTAATACAATTCTAGCATGAATAATAAACATTTATCATGAAATAAGGAAATAAATAATAACTTTATTATTACCTCTAGGCATATTTCCTTCATCCGACCTTTCCGATCGCAGAGGGTGGCATCGCCCTTCCATTGAAGTGCCACATGGGACACCCCGACATCGAGTGGTCTGACTTCAAGATTATGCATATTGACATAACCTCGATTATTGTCAATCCAGATTTGGCTGTTGTTTTTATCCTGCCCATCGATAAAGGACCTCTCTCGCTATCTTCCTCCCCGGGGCTTCGGGACGCCAAAGAACGGTGTTTCTTCAAGGGCATTGGTAAACTCAGAAGACCTATCCTGATAGGGTCCTAAGGGGACGCCCTCCAGATAAAACCATTCTCAAGGCCAGTCTTTGGATGTTCTTCGAGTGCCTGATGTATCCAAATCCACGATGCGCCATATTTCGCTCCACCCACTTGGTATATTGATCCTCCCCGATTGTAGGGACGAGGCGTAACAGCCTCTTCCATAGCTTGAAATGAGCTTCGCAGCCCGTAAATAGCTCACAAAGGGCTACATAACCTCGCGGCGTGCAGATGGAGGCAGGAGTGAAGTTATGCACCGAGGCCGAATACCCGTGGTTCCCGCAGAGGAATGGATGGATTGAACCGAGGCCCCTTAGCAAGTAAGGGACAAGGCATACTGCCCCCATGGATGGGTTGGGGAAACTTCGCTTGCTCCCCGCCATCGTAAGTGGCTAATCCGCTCGGATAGGGACAAGATATGCAAAGGGAGAAACCCTGTGGTCTGAACTCCACCAGCTGCCTGTGGATACGGGCACTTCACCCAAGCACCTAGCTTAGCGCTATGGGAGCGAGAGGAGGAGCTGTGTACCGCCATGATGGGATGAGCCAGCTACCGATGGATCCTCGCTAGAAGATGGTGATTTGGATCTAAGGATCCTCGTATCTTTAATAGACGATTTACTTACATGGTCGTGGTGGCAATGTAAAATGTTCTAACTTCGCATTCGCCGACATGTGGAGACCTGCCATTATTAAGGTACATGCCGAGGAGTGCAACATTAATGGGAAGCCAACACCGCCGTTACAACAGTACTCTAGGATTTGAGAAGAACCCGCCTTCAATACCAAGACAATCTGACGCCGGACTCATCATCATTGAAGCCCGGTTCAAGGGCTACCGAGGAGTCCTCGATTAGGGGTCCCTGACAGCCGGACTATAAACTTGTCCCGACTATTGACTATGAAGATACAAGATTGAAGACTTCGCCCCGTGTCCGGTGGGACTCTCCTTGCATGGAATGCAAGCTTGGCAATTCGGATATGTAGATTTCCTCTCTCAGAATCGACTCAGGTAACCCTAGCCCCTTCGGTGTCTATATAAACCGGAGGGTTTAGTCTCAGAGGACAACAACAATCATGATCATAGGCTAGCTTCTAGGGTTTAGCCTCTACGATCTCGTGGTAGATCAACTCTTGTAATACTCATTGTCGTGGTTCTAAGTCTGACAGTAGAGTGGGGGTAGGAATGGAGAGTCAAGGTCCTAGCTATGGAGAGGTTGTAAATACAAGAGATGTACGAAGTTCGTGCCCTTCTCGAGGGAAGTAATGCCCCACGCCCTGGAGCCCAGAGGCGGTCGAAAGTGAATTATGTATGTCTCTTGTGTTTACAACCTCTCCATAGCTAGAACCTTGCCTCTCCATTCCTACCCCACTCTCATCACTGACTTAGAACCACGACAGCTTGGCGCCCACCTTGGGGCAGGTGTCTTAGCGATTTTTGGAGAAGGCATTCTTCCGAGTACTTTCATCATGGTTGCTGCTGGAGTTTTGGTCGAGGGTCGCGAGATCCGCCTTGGCGCTCACCTTCATCGCCGACGACTCCGCTTGGCTCCGTGGAGGCTCCACTGACGTTGATGCGCCCCGTCTCGCTGCAAGCGATGCATTTTTGCGCATGTGTCCGCGGGCGCTCGTTATGGCAACCGCCGACCCCGTGATCGGTCGACTCACCCATCGGTCACCCTCCCGTCTCCCACACCGCAAGCGCCTGGGTCGGTCGAGGCTCCAGCGGTAGGAGGCACGGTGGCTCGCCAGACGCCACCGCCTGCTGCAGAATCGATCCCGACTAATCCCTACGGCTGCTCGATCCGCCGACCGCTCAGAGATACCGTGATCCGAATGCGATAGCAGGATCCGCGGCGGAAATCTTGATGGTCAACGGACCTCGCGCCCTCCTGGCTTTGCCCATGAGGGCGGAGTAGACGGTGGAGGCGACCAAGACAAGACCACGAAGAGTACCGACCGAGCCACTCAATTCTCGCAAAGGAAGACCTTCGCCGCAGAACATGGATGCCCCGATACTCCCATCGCGGAGAAACCTCGAGGCTCGCGACCTTGGAGGAGGCACGCTTAGCCAACTTGGCTGAACGCACTGTCTCGAGAACCTTCAACAGCACTGACGAGACGCTGCAACGAAGTTCCCCGACGCCAATCGACGCTAACTCTTCCCCGCCGACTCGTATATCGAACCCCGATTCAGGACTTAGTACCGCAACCCAGATAGCAAAGTCCATCCAGCCCTCTCGCCGAAGCTGGCAGAGGCTTGATGCAGATCGAGATTTGCTCCGCAGCAGGAGATCAGAATTCAGCCGTGTTGCAATCGCGAATGTAATTCACAATGATCCACATCGCGACACGGGTTCGCCGCTCACAGCCCCAGACGCTTCAAGGGCGTGAAGGACGCGAGAATCGGCGAGACCAAGACGGTGACCGACATGATCGTGATGACAGCGCCGAGTGCCCACTCCTCCCCGAGAGGTGGGTCTTATGCTCGCCAAGAGGACGACAGGCCAACTCGCCAGGGCGAAGAGCTCCAACACCCTGAACCAGGCTTCGACGCGGCGATCCATCATCGCGGCAAGGCTTGGTCGACCGAACAGAGCCCATCGGGCGGCCCCGACAGAGATGCGCCCACAAGCAATCGAGTGCATGTTTCGCCCAAAATGTTTCAAAGTAGGCTATCAGAGCCATGTGATTCCCCCAATTTCAGTTTGGCAATCGAGTAAGCAAGTTCACTGGTGAGTCTAAGCCTCAAACCTGGCTTGAGGACTACCGAGTGGCGGTTCAGATTGGTGGTGGAATGACGAGGTGGCCATGAAGCATTTGCCCTCATGGTGGAAGGTTCGCCAGAGCGTGGTTGAATCTGCCATCTCCTAGCAAAGATCTACACTTGGGAAGATCTGTCCCGAGTGTTTGTCGTAACATTTGAAGAAACTTGCAAGCGACCAGCTGGATTGACAGAGCTGCAAGTCTGTGTGCAGAAAGCTAATGAGACTCTCAGAGAGTATATTCAGAGATGGATCACTTTGCATCATACCGTGGAGAATGTGTTCCGCCATCAGTACCGCGCTTTCAAGGATGGTGTCAAGAATGAGAATTGAGTTTGAAGTTTGGTCGAACCGAGACATGACCCTCGAGCCTGATGATGGAGATTGTTACTAAGCACGCCAACGGCGAAGAAGAAGACCGACCAAGTGGCAAGTACAAGCCGAGCCACGGAGAAGGGAAACACCACCGGAAGGTAAGGAAGGCCGAACCAGCAGCTCCCCGGAGAGGCTCGCCGTGACTCAGTGGAAAATTCAAAGGAAACCCAAAGGATCCTCGAACCCTAAGAAGGTGAAGGATAAAGAAGGAAACGACGGATGGATATGCCGTGTCACATCCACACGAAGAAAGATGAAGAGGGTAATATCATTTACCCAAGCATACCACTCGCCAGTTGTTGTCTCCCCGATCCAAAGAAGCCTAAGGAAAACAGTCCAAGGACAAGGAAAAGGTGTCTGACAAGGCCAAAGATAAGGAGGACAAAGAAGGAGGATATCCACATGTCAACTCCACTGATGATTTTCGCAGATGTGAAAGCAAGAGCCGATCAAGGTCATTAACTGTGAGGTGAACATGGTTGCCCCAAATAAACCAAGCTATCTCGAGATGGTCCCAAACGCCCATCACATTCACCAGTCCGACCACCCGACTCATATTGCCACCCCGGGAGGCAAGCTTTTGGTGGTCGACCCATTGTCGAAGGCACTGGCCGACAAAGGTGCTGATGGACGGTGGTAGGGGACTGAACTTGTTGTATGCGTACACAATCAAGGGGAATGGGCATTCGATGTCCCGACCGAGCACCAAAGAACATGAGCTTTCATGGAGTTATACCAGAAAGAGAGCCGAGTCACCGCCAAATAGCTCGACGGGTGTTTGGTGATTCAAAACATTTTCGCAAGGAAAAGTTGACGCTTTGAGGTCATGGATTTTCGTGAGCTGCACTATGCTATTTTGGGGAGACCACCACGCGACGGTTCATGGCTCACCATGTTACGCCTACCTCAAACCGAAGATGCCCGCCCCAAAGGAGGATCACCACACCGTGATCGGAAAAAGGCGTAAGAGTGTTTCCAAGATTGCCGATTCCTGTGACAGCGTCGAGTTTGAAGAATATAAGCAAAACGCAGATCCGAGTGATTTGTCATAACCAAGAAGCCCGCCATGTGACCTGATTTCACCGTCCGTGAGACGAAGCCCGTCCACATTCACCCGACCGACCCCAATGCAGCCCCACCCACATCTCCACAACACTCGACCCAAAATAGGAAGAAGCGCCATCCGCCTCCGTGAGAATCGGGACATTTTTGCATGGAAGCCACCGACATGCCGGTGTTCCTGTGGGATCGGCCGAGCATCGCCTTAGAGTCGACTCATCAAGAAACCAGCAAAGAGCATCTTCGGTCCGCCGCCCGTAAGAGAAAGGCTATTGGTGAGGAAGTGGTTTGACTGCTGGGCGCAGGATTTATCCGAGAGATATACCACCCGAGTGGCTCGCTAATGTCGCCATGGTTCCTAAGAAGGATAACTCACCCAATGTGCATTGATTTCAGCACATCAATCGGGCCTGCCCGAAGATCATTTCCTCTCGCCGCATTGATCAAATTGTTGACTCGACCGTGGATGAGAGATCGTCATTTCTAGACGCCTATTCCGTACCATCGATCCGCCAAGATGGACCCGATGAGATAAAAACAGCTTTCATCACTCCATTCGGTGCTTCGCTATATCACCATGCCATTCAGCCTCAAGAATGCCGGAGCCACGCTTATGCGAATGATTCGAAGTGTTTGCTCACCAAATCAGTCGGAATGTGGAAGCATATATGGATGATATCGTGGTCAAGTCGCCAAAAGGTTCCGACCTGCTCACCGACTCGCCCAAACATTTGCCAACCTCGAAGGTATGATATCAAGCTCAATCCATCAAAGTGCACATTCGAGTTCCCGTGGCAAGTTACTCGGTTTTCGCTTCGAACGAGGAATCGACGCTAATCCGTAAAAGATCGCACCATACTCCGAATGAAACACCCCGCGCGAGTGCACGATGTCCGTGAAGCTTACCGATGCTTGGCCGCATTAAGTCGATTCATCTCACGACTCGTGAAAAGGCATTGCCTCTTTACCGATCGATGAAGAAGGCGCATGTTCGAGGACCTGGTCGATGCAGCGCTTGCTGCTTAAAAGCTCGCTATCCACTCCAGCCGGTGCTTGCTGCTCCAATCAGCAAAGAGCCTCGCTGCTTTATATCGCAGCCACAGACAAGTCGTTAGTACAATACTTACGGTCGAAGCGAGAAGAAGAAGGGAAAGCCTTCAAAGTTCAGCGCCCAAAGGTATTATTTGTCCAAGTTTTGACTCCATCCAAGCAGTAGATACCCCATTATCGTAAGCTTGTGTATGGGATATACATGACCACGAAGAAGGTTGCTCATTATTTCTCCGATCATTCCATCACAATGCCACGACGCTCCACTTTCGTGAGATTTTGCACAACAGAGATGCAACTAGTCGAGTGGCTTAAATGGGCGATTGAACTTCTTTTCCCTTGATATCAAGTTTGAGGCAAAAAGCCATTAAGTCCCGTAATAGCAGATTTCTCACGAGTGGATTGAACA